>CM043730.1:7233770-7358458 GCA_023968675.1 Taenia pisiformis
ATGGAGCCACCACCAGAGAAAGTAGTCCTCCCACCAGCACGCTAGACGAAAGAGCCGCACACTGTTTGTTTTCTCGACGTTTCACTTCGAAGCCGCAATTCTCTACGCAGTGTCAAGTGGCCAGTGCTGCACAATTAATGGTTTTGATTATATCAAAGTGCCGAAATTGGTAGCACCTGCGGCATTTGTAGAACCACCGACGGTGATGTCAGTAATTTGTTATAAAAAAGAATCCCATTAATGCATGCAACTGTAAAGAGAAAGGTTCGGATCACACAACTGTTTCACCTTGCCTTGATTTTGGAGGCATTACTAGTAATAGTATGAGCGCCAGCGCTTCTCCGTGGGGGAATGACTCTGCATGAAATTCACGGTTTGCTTTAGCATTGCAATGCTGAGATTCAAGTCCCCAATGCCGCAGTCAGTTTTACTTCCCTATGACCTCTTATTCTAACACTAAGTTAAGTTACGGCTCTTCAAAGAGGAGAGAAAACACTCGGTTGTCGGCAGGTAAGCTGAAATAATCCTTGCGAAGAATCATAGGTGTACGATGCAGTGTGGGTTGATTCGGTGGAACTGCAGCCACAACCGTGAGCACCACAAATTGCTGCAGTGCGTTTGAAGACATCAGGTGGACAAATCGGTTGTGCGACTTACGCTTTGACTCACAGTGTACACCCGTAGTAAGAGACGCCACTGAAGCAGTGAAGCGCGGGATGTACGCTCAGCACAAAGTGCAGACAAGCCCAAATGCGCCAAAGTGGTGTCCTTTGGTGCTCACTTTGGCAGCTCACCATGCCAGCTTCCTAAGTATTGAATTGCCTTGAACCGATCTGCATTACGAGTCAAGCTGGCTCCCGCGCTAGAGCCACAGTAGCCAAAGGCTGAAGCCGTCACTTAGCTATCAGATTCACGCCTGCTCAAGTTTGATCCTGGGTCACTTCGTATACGCCATCACTACCTATGTTTGTTAAGGGCACTTGGAAGGCACAAAGCAACCCAGGACGTGCAATCGATGAACAAATGACAAGTCTGGTGCCTCCAAGTGTCAGCATGTCTGATGCCAGTAGATTAGATTAGCGATATCAATGTGCTCGCCAACATGCAGTGATAAGCACTTGGAGGTGGCTGAGCAGAGTCCTTCAATCACTCATTCCCACAAGTGAATCTACGTGGACTTGAATGACCTCTGTGAGTTGCACGGGCACTGGGCTGGACAGCCTGTCAAAATAGCGCTCTGTGGGTGGCTTCATTTGTTGAATTGGCACTGGTCAACTAAATGCGACTTCATCTCATACTACACGATGTGCATTTTCTCATCATCGACACGAACGAACTTGCTGTTATTGCAAGCTTCGCTTACAAATGGCGAGTCAAGCTCCACCAAGATCGCCGTGGTGTTTTGTTGAAGTGATGTCGGGTTGTGTGAAGCGATGAGGCCTTTGGGAACGCTGTCCACGTGTCCAACCCCCACCAAAGCACCCGCACTCGCATACACGAGTCGTGCAGTAGGGTGGCGTTTGGTGCATGTACTCCATCACGCGTTGGAGAACAGCGTTTGGGTGCTGCAGTGGCATTCGCTGAAGCATTAATTGCAGATGAGATTGTTGTACACTAGTGGCTAAAGCAGTGTTAACTCGCGTTGATTTTAGTTAGAAAAGCGGTATGAACGCCATGTACATGGAGAGGTAGGATGGGGAGGAAACGCTACCACGTCTGAACGGATGATCACTGTAGGGGATGCAATGAGCTTCTCTGAAGTCGCGTTGCCTCTAAAGCCCATTCAACAGCAACTTCACCTCAAGCGATGTCAGTCCACTCTCAGCTCTCCTGACGTCTGGTGTCGGAATGGCCGCATTCAACGGGGCTATCCGGTGCTGCTCTCACGGCAGTTGGAATCTGCTATCCTGCCCAAGCTGATGGCGAGAGCACAGTTCTTCTAATCATTTAATTTCTTGCATTGTGTTTGGTGCTCGTCTTTCCGGAAACCAGAGCTTGCGCAGACGTGGATGCGGTCCCGTAACTAAATTCGCCATCGAGCCGCGTATCGCTGAAACGAAGCGGAAGTTGCCAACAACACCAACATCCACACCACTTGGTCAAATACGTGCTCTGAAGTTGGTGTCTGTTGCTACCTCATTGGAGGCAGCCTTTTTTTGCTACGAGCCATCTTTTTTCAAGTCGTTTTGTTGGCGTTGCCTTGCTTTTTATGGCATGCCAGGCAGAACTGCAGGGGGCTAGCCTCGATGCTGGTTGAGTATGGCAGTTGTGAAAGTGGCATTTGCACTGACACTGATTTCACCCACAGGGCACCACGAGCGAAGACATCCCCTTGTTCCTCCTGTTATTAAAACGTCTGTACTCGCGACTTCCACAGTGCTTGCCTGAGGGAGTTTATTAATCGCCACCTTAGATTTGACCACCATATAAGTATTATTTAGAAATTTGCCAACCTGTGACTTGTCCCACTGCCTTGACTTTTCCACAAAGCCTCAACATTTTGAAATGCACTGATGTACACGTGCAGGTGTTTAAACAAATGCTTTCAATCCTTCATTTCTACAAATGCGCCTTCATAAACTTGAATGGCCTTTGTGATTTGCAGAAGAAATGAGATCGGCAGACCGCTAAAATAGCGTGATACCGATGCATAGGCTGGTTGGAAAATCGCAAGGCATGTACGGGTGGCTTACGGAGTAGCAGTGCCCCAAGCATTCAATGCAATTTTCGTGCATCAGCAAAGCTTCTACGTGAGAAGCCTCCTAGATGTTAACCACAATTGGCAAATTCACTCACAACTATTTTTGCGAGTTCGCCACGGTTAACACTCTGACCCTCCCACGCAAAATTTGTGGCACGATCATCGTTTACAATCATAGGAATGCAAAGATGTAGCGCGGCGAACGGGTCAAATTACGGCTGACCAAGAGGACCAGGATCTGAACACTTTGCTTCATCGTAAGCACTAAGCGTGCTAGGCCTCATTGTGAGCACCAAGCTGCCGCTCACGCAATGTTGGTGCAAGAGAAATGAATGCCAGTACATCAGCCAATCAACTAGCCGGCGAACCAACCGCGGGATGACATCAAGATGAGGAGCATATAAATGCACACAAGGCGGTTGAG
Source organism: Taenia pisiformis (assembly GCA_023968675.1). NCBI lineage: Eukaryota > Metazoa > Platyhelminthes > Cestoda > Cyclophyllidea > Taeniidae > Taenia > Taenia pisiformis. Next base: position 7,236,896 of record CM043730.1, read on the forward strand.
TGGGCAACTGACTTGTCTCATGTTGAGTGTTACCGTCCTCCTCATTGTTGCCGCCTACAATTCAGGTACGTATTCTTTCTCCATTAACCTCACTTATTGTTGCTCGAGCCATCGTGTGACATCACCCAGTGCTTGCATTGCGAATGGATTGTTTTGCGAATATGTAAAGTGTAAAAATGAAGGGGGCGTGGCATGGCTGCCATGACGTAAGGCATTCCCATACACAGGATCCATCACGGTGTGACAAGTGGTGGAAGCGTTGTGGCAACACAACCACTGTGTGAAGTAAAGATGGCAAAGGCCATGTGTAGAGGTGGTAGCTCAGTGGCCTGTGCTCGGATTGGATTAGCGCACACCTCAATTCCTGACTGAAAGCAATGAGATGATGCGCTTAGTAAGTGTCGTATATATAGAGGAAAAATGAAATAAAAGACAAAATAAAAGACTAATAAATTCATTTGACCTAAACGCTGCAGTGCAAATGCTTAATTTGTTTAAGGGACATAGTGCTACTCAAAAAAATTGGAAGCAAAAATGCGGCACAATACGAAATGCTGATGAATTCTTTTTCTACAAAATATATACAATTGGATGAATCACAAGAGACGTCAATAAATAGTTAATTTTGCAACATAGGAGCGGAGCCTGTGCTCTGGGGCTCTCGCATCGTTGGAACACCGGAGGGCTCGTCACCACTGATGTACTTCCGTTTGCTTAATAAAGCCGTAAGTACAACAACTTCGCGCAAACTGACATATCTTGCCAGTACGATGGTGCACACTTTATGGTGCCTTTCTTCACCACCATAATTCGCATCATGTCTTCTCTTCCCACCTGAATTTATGTTGGCATTGGCAAGGAGAACGCAAACGTAGGCCAGCTAAAAAAATTGACGTTTACAAGGCATTAAAAGCTCAAGTGGCACTTTTGTATTTAATTTAGAATCTAGCGACGCTGAGAAAAGACGGCTTCTCGAGCTTAGTCGCCGTTGAGAATGGTTCATGCTATGTTAAGAGAGAAAATATTCGGTGCGCCCTGCCTAATGGACGAAAGTATGTAGAGGAGCGGTTACCCCGTGTGTTAATCGATCTTGACCTTCAGGGTGCCATGCATCAAATAACCAGACCCAACAAAGTTTCTAAAATTGAACCTTGCAAGGTTAATCATTTGTATTAAGGGCGACAGCTTTGCTTCTGCTTTGTGGCAATAATAAATGCTCAGTAAATAGGGCTATCGGGTCTATTGGCATGGTCTGGTGGCCAGCCCATCTGGCAAGGGCAACAAGTTTACCCGAGTTCCACTGCAGGTAAAGAAAGGGTAAAGTGAGAGCTATATCCTGGTTTTTCTCAGGCGCGCCTTCTAAACAAGAGGTGGAAACACAACCTCAATTCATCTACCACTACAAAGGTCGTCTTACATCCCCAATTAATTCTATATCCTACTTTTTTTGAAGACGATAAGCTTGACACTTGTACTTGACAGTCGCTCTTAACCCAAAGCATCTGATCACATGCTGCAAGTGCTCATTCGCACCTGTTATTGCAGAGCCCATGACAGAAACGCTTTATACTAAAATAAATGATAAAATAAGTATTGTAAATGACTGATGGAAGTTGTACCAGTTCTAGAATGCACGGTAGGAGAAATACACCCACTATGGCTCTTCTTTGGTCAGGTGGAGGAGGAGCAGATAAAAATTTGATGAAGTGGCGAGTCTTAAATTTTGGCAGGTCTGATCTAAAGGTCATTTGTCGTTGCGTTATTTGATCATACTTTAGAGCTGAGTTGGACTAGTAAAGGGGTAAACAGGAACTCACAAAGAGGAAGCTGCCATCAAACGCGTTGGGTGGATGAAGTGGTAGGGATAGTTTATACATAGGAAGGAAAGTAAGAAAGGTCTAAGGTAGGCGAAAGGGAGGACACTCACTGCAGATGCGTTGAAGTAGCGATTGGTAAAGCAGCTGTAGACCAAGGAGCTCCCCTACGCCCATTTGGAAGACATTATCGGGTCTGCTTTACATGTGCATTTTAACCCTTAAATCACTTTGTTTGGAGTTGTGCTGACGTGATTGGGAAGGTAAACTTAGTGCTTTGGTTGAGTTGATTGAAGTCGTGTAAGACGCCTCCATGGAATGAGTCTTGCACGAGGGATCAAATAATCTGACTTGTCCTTATTTTTTCGCATCAGCACGCCTTTATCAACCTGACCTATATGACTGACTGTTTGTTAGAAAAGCGATTGCACTGGGCCCCTTTGGGGAAGGGTATATTTCGTGGATTTGTGGCAGCAGCGTTAGAACCATGATTGCTCCTGCTGGTGCAAGTAGTTGTGAACCTCTCAGTGCTGATGATGACGAGAAACCTCCAAAGGCATTGCATTTGCTAAAATCAGAAATGGAATATTAATTAAATACATTGTCTACGAAACCTGCTGTTTTTTCTTAGAGGTTAAGGAGCGGATGTCATGAGCGTAGGCGACATCATGCGCAAAAGGTCACACAGACGTGCTGACCCCTGGTCCGACGACGATTCGTTGTATCACGTGTCGCCTTACCACGACGACACGATGAATTGGGCCCGGGAATTAAGTATAAGGGATGGTTTAAAGTTAAGCGGTTCCCTAGTATTTACAAGTAGCTTTAGATGCCGTTTTGTAGCCCAGTTGGGGTTTTATTTTGAGGAGCAGAATTAACAATGTTGTTGATGCTCAAAATGGGGTAGGGCAGCTGGTGTGGATCGCGATGCCGGTTTTGGCCACCGGTTGCATGAATGAGGTGAATGGAATTGGGCGGCCAATGCGAGGTGGGTACAAGCGATAAAGCACAAGTAAACGTGGTTGGCTTAAATGGACATTCGTGCCAGTTCTGTAGTCCAGCGATGGCATCATGCAACCAAAAGAATGTGTAGAAGTCAAATTTACTCGAGTGAAAGGATGATAATTGACTTGATGGAGAAATGATTGCATCCCATTTCCAAATGTTTGTTTAATCTTGACTCAACATGCTCAAACTCGCAGTGCTAGCTAAGCATCAAGTAAATGAGCCGCTGCTTAGGTTAAGCATTCGGAACGAGTAATCGCCAAGTTGCGCATTATCACAGCTGTTCCCTTCAACATTACTGCTGGTCGTAAAATGAAGTGCGTCGAAAGCCTCGAAACAACTGCATGATAGTTAAAAGAGAAAAGCCAAACTAATCCGAACACAATGTGGCTAGACTGCTTCTGTTAGAGCATTCAGCCATCAGATGAACACATTTACTTCAAAACAGCTGCAGTGATTTTGCTGACAATACATTTCAGTCTCCCTTGCTCAGTAGCGGCTTGCGAGCCCTAACAATCGTAAAACGCAAATGCTTTTATGCAATGAATTGGAGCGTTAGCCCTAACTAGCTACTTACAGACTGCATCTGTCTAACAAATCTTCCATTTCTCTCACGGCATTCTTCTACAAATTTAGATGCCTCTTTTTGCCTTCCCCACCACGTTGACCATTTTCGGCGTGTGCAGTGTCCAGTCTTCTTAATTCCCCCATCGCCAAGTTCGACCACGTCTACTCTACCAGCATAGCATTCTAGTTCAAAGCTGCACTGGTAATCTCGAGGCTCGAATTCACTTTCTGGTTGCACACATTCACACAACATGGTTGCACACCGCCTTTCCTCAGTGCAAGTGCCATCGCTAAAAGAGAAGATGCCAGTGTTTGTCGCAGCCAGCCTGTGTGTTTTTGCTGCAATTAGCATGGCATGCTTGATGCCAAGGGATCCTGCGTCGAGAATCTAGGCGTCCATAGGTGACTCAGAACGGCACAGAAGACACGTTACTAATGGTTACCATCAGTGTTGCAACAAATCAGTTTCTCAGTCCTAAGACTCGTGTCCATTCGCTCCACAAAGCATCATTAATTTGCTAGGATTTACTGCGTCGCATGGAAAGAATGAAGCCATTACCCTGTCTTCTAATGGCTTACAGCTGCGCAGATGGTTGTTAATTACCTCGAATTCGTGTCCAGACATTCGTGCTATTTTGACTCTTACCCAGGGCAAGCACTAAGTAGCCCAACCCAGAGATACATATCTCAACGCAATGCATTTTGCCCAATTCACTCGTTGCCAATGCATAAAGCTGGTGCAGGGTTTCACTCCTTTGCTGTTAACAGAACCTCGCTTCGATCTGCAGTGAGATCAAAACCAAGAAGAATCTGTCTGCAGTGGAACCATTTACTTGCATTCACACAGATGTGCCACATCCCATCCACGCCTTGCATAGCTTCGCTTTTGAACCGGAGATTCTACTGTTGCCTTCGGGCACTCGTGGTGACTGGAGCAATCGCTCATCCTCAAATCCATTTCTCAATGTAACATAACTGTAGAACAAGTGGAATGACAAAGCACAGTAGCTCCATGGTTGCACCTTTATAGCATAGGCGTTTTCAATAAATTTCGAAATGGCTTCGATGACTGTCGCGGATGGCCGATCAGTGGTGGTGACGTAGAGGGCGCTCAGATAACGGAAGGGACTGTATAATGGCTTGGCTACTTTTGTGAAAGGCCTACTTTGAGTGCAGCCATTGTATCTTCACTGAGTTAATTTGTATTAGCACAAGCTAATCAGCCGAAATTGACAACGCCAAAGCATTGTCTGTGGTACTTGTCCTCGCGTGCACTTCTTTTCCGCATTGGCTAACACCAGCCATTAATTTTGCATTTTTAAATTTCCGTTTTGCTTGTCGTATGTGTTTGGTTGCAGGCAAAAGTTCGATGGATCATGATTAAAGGTGCAGAAGCTCATGTAAATGTAAGGACGCTAAATGTAGCTTTAAAACCCATTTGTTCTGATCTGGGCTATTAGTCTTAAGGTTATTTGAGCTTGCCCTAATGAAGAGTGGGGCTAGCAAATGGATAAAGAGGAACTCACAAAGAGGACACTGTCATTTAATGAAGTAGAGGGATGAGGCGGTAGAGACCTTTTGTGGGTGCTTTTGTGCTTCACTTATCAAGTCTAATGGATGGCTGACCGTCGGCACACAATGACACACTAAGAGTGGCATCAAGTATGCAAACCCACTGAGCAAGCGACATTTACCACGTGATAGACGAAACACTCGGTCAGTATGACATACAGTAAGCTGAGACACCTGGAAATGAGTGGAATAAATTGATATGACTGTGATGGCAATAAGGCACAAAGGGGGAGGAAAGGTGGATTAGAGCAAGGTAAATAAGGTGAAACATACTTGAAGCAGCATGAATAAAATAGGTGTAATCTGTGAGCCTCGGCAGTGCTAATTCCGCTGCTCAAAAATAAGTATTACGCTTTGGCCACACATGGTCTTGGGTCTGTAACGTGTACGAAACAAGCAAATTTTTTTACACATCGGTATTGAAGATGAGGGGGGACAGCCGCTCGAGAACCATAAAATTATGTTCATAGCCAGTCAACCAATCTGGTCCTCTTAAAAATGCACCGCGCATTCCAATTAAAGGACTTTCCTTTCTTTGTATTACATTCTTGCACATTCGCATCGTCACTGCCACTAACTTTGCTTTGCTTTTAATTCCCTCTTTAACATGCTCTCCCAGGATTCCCAGAAAATGTAAGCACTTTATGTGGTTTGGCCACACAAACATTGCCAGATTGTTTTCGCAAAATGCTGCCTAAATGTGCGCAAGGAAGGAAGCTGCTGAAAGTTCAGTCAGAGCAATCTCAGTCAAAACAAAGTGGGCAAGGCTCATCTCTACACCAAGGCCATTCCAGCGTTCCTTGCCGAAATGGACACACTAAGCAACCCTCACCCTATTTACGTGTTTCAGGAACAGAACTTGTCACAACCTTCTACTTAAGGTACCGAGCTGCCGCTTTCCTAACCGAAGCAAGTTCAAAGCAATCCTTCTTGAATCCCCAGTCGTCCTACTTCCGTAGCTGAAACTTGATCATTGCCCTTCGGCCACGCCTGGTTCGCGATTTGGTAAAGTAAGAGCCATTACGAGCAATCAGATAAGAGGCAACTGCAATGGCATAGCTGAATGGATGGCCACAAGATCGAACTCAGGCGAAGTGTTTTATTATCTGAGATTACGATAAGTAAATACGCAGTCCATCTTGCATTGCAAAGATAATCTAATCAGCATAGGTAGAATATTGGAGCAAATTCAAAAGGTTTTGTTAGCAGAGAGCACACTCCTACGCCTTCAAAGCGGCAAGTTGTGCGAGTTGGTTGAGCTGCCATTTCGTGCGAGGAAGGAAACAGGCACAACATCATCGTAGGTGCAATTTCTGAATGGCCTCGTTTCACAACGTCTGGGAGGTGCCTTCCATGGAGAGCAATTCTGCTGCAATATTAGCAGTGGTGTATCAGCACATTCATAACGATGTGCAGTAGACTGCAGTAGACCATCATTTGCTCAAACGTGCAAATTTGGTGTAGCCGTTCCGGTAAGACCACCGCCCGTATACTTAGCGCTGCTGCGTCATTGCGCTGGCAGTTCCAAAAGGGCTTCCTCATGTCACCATATTGGCAGTCAAAATGCCTGTCCGAGCAATGTTTAATGCTTAGCGAGAAGCGTTTGACAAACATGCCTTTGCTCGATGAGCCGTCATTATAGGCCTCGAGAACGAAAGGCGCCCATTACATCATCATCACCTGATTTTTCTCTACTCTGTCTATGCAGGTAGTTAACGGAAAGAAGTTCCGCAGGTGCATAACGATGTGCAAACAGCTCGTCTCTACCTCACTGTGTTATCATGATGAGCTGATTTCGGGAGCGCTGCTCGCTCTAGGACGCGAGTGATGACCATTCCGATGGAGGAATGGTGGTCGTCGAACGCTTCTCGTCTTACGATGAGGACTACTTAGTAAGGCATATCTATGCAGCATGCCGCGGTTGTGAGTGCAGCTACAATGAGTTCGAAAGTCGGGGTTGCTTTGCTAAAGAAAGACCAGTAATGCACAGGTTACTCCATGCTTGCTGGCGCATACAAAGGATCGCACTCTAGAGACGATGTGGAGGCCGCTGCTGCCATGGCTTTGAGGGTTGTGCTGCCACACACACATCTAATGAATCATTGTCAGCTGCGTGCTGATTCTTCCAGGCGAAGCTACTTAGTGATCCTAATCAGCGACTGATTCATTTGTGTTGCGCAGCGCTGCTTTGTGGTCTTTTAGATAGTGCCTAAGTGTCATTTCAGTTTCACTTTCGAGTCAATGAAGATTTTCAATAGAGAAACAGCTACTAATCCTGTTGGTCATTCAATCCTAGGTCATCCCGACCGCGACTGTGACTCAGAGCGTACACATCTTGAGCAGCTCTCAAATGCCTCATTAAAATGGTTCTTATAATTTAAATATAAGGAATGTTCAGAATGCACGACCTCTGACGAGCTTCCTAGAATTGTCTCCACACCGGTTTTGGAGTGTGATCCGTGTTTGGAGCTAATAACCAAGACGTTATCTGTGCTTGGTTGGTCTTTCTTCGAAAAACAATTGCCCCTGAATTCATTGATGCTGCACTCGCAACCACGAAGGCGGTGTGCTTATGGAGACTTAGCTGGAAATTCGAGTAACAATTCAGTAGCGCGTGTCTCGCATCGCCTCTGTTATACTTCTAGCTGCGATTTCTGGCCAGGCAAGGGTAAGATTTTTCGTTACTGTCGGAGTGTCTTGCGGGACAATACGGGAAAATTTTCCCACTGCCGCTTGAAATGAGGCACGGAGTGCACGCTATGGTGATCTGACCATGACTTTGCGCAAGAAGAAAATTTTGGTTTTCGGTCCACCTTATGCACATTTGCAGGATTTATTGTGCTCGATATATGGTATCAAATATGTCAGATATCCGGTTGTTTAAAATCTGACACCATACCTTACCTCGACGTCAGTGGGGTTTGGGCTGCCATTCGGGTTGGGTAGAGGCATTTGGGTGAATCAAGAATTACACGCTTTGGCTTTAACAGACAGCCCCTGCTCATGTCATGTCTATCCCAACTACAAGTCACAATTTGGTCACTCGACTTGACATTGTTGTGGACTCGTGCACCTGAGCGTGGGGCCCTCTACCTCAATTTTACACACAGCACCAGCAGCAAGATTTATTGTATAAGCTAGTGTGCTAGTGTATGTTGGTCCCTTAGTAGCTTGCAGTCCTTAAAAAATCAGGTGGAGTTGGCCGTCAGTTGGCAGGTTATTGCAACTGCTGGGTCGCTTGAACACCTGCAGCACTACCTGGGGCACTTTTGTGGCCAAACCTTGAGCAGCACATCTATGGCATTTGTAATTAGTGCAGAGCGTGGTATTTTTGTTCTTAAATGGGCACTAAAGTGAATATGGAACGAGTTATTAGTCAAATCAAAAGCTCCTCCTTTCGTCCTTAAATGCGCGCAAGAGTCTAAAAAGGGCCAGATAATTAAAACACGCTAGTGGAGTTTCCCTATGCTGTGTAAACTATTAGATTACAGAGAATCGGACATTGCGAGCTCAAGGGGCGATGAAGTGAAAGAATAAATGAGGACCAGTGTAAAGGAAGCAAAAATGCTACGGCACTTTTCTTGTCAATGGGTGTAGGATAACTGAGGAAGGTGTGATGGGTGCTGCCGCGAGGAGGCAGCGGCGCATTCTTCATGTATTGTAGAGAACTTCTGCCCTCTGGTTTAAGCCCATTTGTCCCACACTGTTTAGTACACCATTTTGAGCTGTGTTCGGACAGTGCCAGATCAGTGGCAGCATTTGGAATTGTTTTTCTTAGGATTTGCGCTAAAGTGCACTTTTGCCTTCCTTAGTTATACCGATGCCACAGCTTCTTAGAGCCTCCACAGAGGAACGCGTCGATTCTGAGAAAAGAAGCATTGGTACGAGGAATTCCTTTAAAGAAATGAGAGAGAGGGAAACTGCGGTTAGAATGCTGCACTCTTTGATTGAGAGCGCTTTGCGTGGTGTACAACTTATAACGCGTGGTGGGCACTCGTTGTCCCATCCACCCAACATAGCTCGTGCTGATTGAGGGTAATAGTGGTCGAAATCCTTCTTGTTTCCTCTTTCAAAAAATCTTGGATACATTTGTACAGAATCGCTGAAGCGGGAAGATGAAAAAGGTGTGAGCACTCTTTTGTTGAGATGATTCGACAGGCTGCTGTTAGAAATGTGCGAAATAGATTCGATCTGGGGGGCGACAAATACCATCGTCAAGTTAGTTGCAAAATGCCAATTGAAAAGTGTATGACAATGTTTGTTAGCGCCCTCGCACGCTTCTTTTCCACTATTTTGCCAGCTGCGCATTTAAAGCAACGTCAAATTACTTGTTCCAAATGGTTTTTATGGTTAAAGGTAATGCCTTCATTGCTTGGTAAGAAATAAGTCTTTGGAACTGCTCTTTTTCTTAGTCATAATTAATGCCTGGGTGATTAGGTTCTATGGCGTTGTTAAGTTCATGGTCAGATTGACATGCAGTAGCTTAGTTTTAGATGTCAATTTATTTGCTTTATGCTTGCTTGGTGAATCATTGTAATCAAATACTTAGCGCTGCACAGTTGTAGTGATGGCTAAGACCTCGCGACTGTAGCGAAGCTGCATCTCATGCCTTTAAGCCAGATTTGCTTTCACTTAGAGTGCCACCGGATCATTTTTTTGCAATCTCCGTAGCAGTTGTGTTTACAAAGTGTCCCAGTCTAGATGCGGCTGTTACTTGAGAAGTCCCTATTGTTGATTCCGTGTGTGCCGCAGCACCATTTAAGTCACGAGTTTTGCTAAGCACTTTTGATGACAAATTAAAAATGCGCAAACCAAGGCGAAATTTGCGTAACATTGGAAAGGGTATGAACTGTAAAATGCAGCTTGGGTCACCAAAAGGACTTCTGCCCCTAGAGGAACCCATTTGTTATTGCTTAATTGCATTTGTCAGAATCGCTGCATGCACCTTATCCCCGGTTTTGTGATCGCTGTGCTCGTAACCGCCAATGGTGCTGGTGTTGGTTTTGGATAAAACCGTCACATTCCATTGGATACAGTGATTGTATAAGGCGGCAGTGGTTAGCGTCACAATGTAACGTTCGACGAAATGGTGAATAATTCATGCCCAATTTGGTCTTGCTAACCGTTTCATCCATCGTTTATTGACTGATAGTGAGAAGAGCATAAGCATCAACTCAACTGAAATGTTGACACAGTTGAATGCCATGCAATGTCTGCACACATCACCACTTCATCCCCTTCCGTAACGATAACAAAGGAAGTCCAGACATACAATCGCGCCTATTCGCAGTCACGGTGGCAACCTCAACTTACAACTGCTCATGCAACCTTCGGTATCGATGCGTCGCTGGTTGGCGCAAAAGTAGTCAGTGGAGGAAGAGTGGGATTGAAATAAAAGGAAGCCTGATTATTCTCTGTGGATGACAAATTATAACAAAGAGAAAATGGCTCTTATAATTAATTGAAAGAGAGCGGCAATCCACTGCGCTATTTAGACGATGTATCTGGAAACGCTCCCGTACTAGTAGCATCCACTGTCTAGTCGAATCCTCCACAGATCGGATCATTTTGTCCTTCAAGCATAGTGCCATTCTCAGCCACTTTGGCTAAAAAGAGATGCATGGTTGCACGATCATTATCGGCGCCAAGCATATGTATGGTCAGGAGGATGATATTCTAACGCTGAATCACAGAAACGTGCGGAAACGGCTAGCGATTTGGTCCAGGCCAGAGCAAACGGCTGATCAATGAATTTGAAGTTCGAGCAAGGACTGAACTCTCACTTTGACTTTGTGGGCCAATCCTTCCTTCAGCATTGTGAAGTCAATGAGAAATTACAGGAATGACTGATGAATCCATGCGTATTATTTTTGTACTGTGACCCATTTGATCACGTCGAGGAAAAATTTAAGCCTTAAAATGAATGGACTAATTAATATGGTGATGAATAATACCTTATAAATTGGCATGTGCTAGCGGCCAATTTGAAGGTACATCCAAGAGGCCGTGAAGGTGATCAGGAAGGAAAGCTAAGTAGAAAAGCGAAACTGTCGTGAGTACAAGGCACTCAACGCATCGGTCATCACATTATCGCTTAGCGGCTTTATAAAGTCAAATCTTAGCGTGGTTCGTAATGAGACTAAATAACTGCGGCTAATAAAGTGAGTGATGCTGGGGGGTTATTTACTAAGCGTTTTCCTTCCGAAAAATGAAGCAAGTAGATGTATTGTTTAAGCAGGATCAGATGATAGCCTAAACTCTACAATCTAAGCAAAACTTCTGCTAAACTTTACACTAGATTTGACGCCTAAGCTGGAAGTGCAAGACCGAGTTGGTCACATGCAATACAACAGCACTACGTCTCCTAAAGCATCATATGAGAGTTTTGGATTCACGACTACATCGTCGAAGGCCGGCAGGCACGAACGTGAAGCTATTAGTGCAATGAGCACTAGCATCACGTGGAAGAGATGGAGGCGAAGCGACTAGTATACAAAGGCACAGCTGAGCACAGAAGGCAGTTTCAAAGAAAGCAGAAAGAGCCAGACAAATGGAGTGGGGAAGTTGGCCATGCTCGTATCCGTGCAAGTGGGCACCGTGGAGTGAGGTTGCGAAGGTTCGCACAGCGGGCAGATGTGGGCACTGTGGTCCGTGCAGAAGACACAGTGTTGGTCCGCCGTGTGAGTGGTGGCCTGAACAAAAGCCGCAATGTTGGTCGCCGTGTGCGAAGCCGTGGGGATGGTCGCAGCAGTGGTGGTAAACAGCAAACACGCCCTACGCCGTGCTTATGACCATGCTTTGAACTCTTAGCAAAGATTACTTTGCTTCCGGAAACCACTTGCAACTACTAAATAAATAATTAAACACTTGTACTTCAAACAACGCCAGTTTTTTCTTCTAAGCTTCCTTCTTATACTAACCGAATTCAAACTATTGTAGTATTTATGCTCTTCCTATCAATTACCAATCGCTGGAAAATGCCTTTTACGATCAGAACGAACGCATTTCACTGTGATCCTCATTATGCACAACCAAGGATCGGGATTGGCCTTGGTTTTACCTAAAGGAGAGCGTGTTTTGCTTCATTATTAGCTGTGCACAAACACTTGTCGAAACCTTTGTAACAACAATCGCCCGTTTGAATGGTCGCGAAGCTCCATGCTCGACGTTCGTTGTCGCAATTTTTGCGTGACCTCAAGCAAGTAAACGTGTGACCTGTAATGGACCGACAAGGCCTATATCCAATATCACTATCATGCTCCACGATGCGCCTTGTTTCCATCCTGTGTCCTTGCGAATCCTGCGATCATGATTACTTCTGCCTTCTACTGCAAGCTAAGAATTTACTATTCAGCAGTATAGTTCAGCACGGGATAAGCGGATGCAATCTGCAGCCAAGTGGGCATCTAATGCACCCTTTCTAAACCTCAAGATGTTTGCAGGGATCCTCAACGGATGTGTGCGATTTGTTCGATCATAAATCCTAATGGATAAGTCAATGTTATTGTGCATGGATGGCTTATGGTCCGAAACAACGCAAAGACAAGTCAAGTGCTCTTCTAACCTTTCTTTAGTCACAAAGTACTCGATTGCCAGCCACATCATAAGAGCGAATGCATTTCGCCTGAGCATTATCACTCATCACCTTCAAAGGCACCTTTGGACCAAATTTGCATAGCGGAATGTGCAACAGAGCCAAATGAAAGAATTTCGCTTTGCGCGTCCATCTTCACAAAAATAATATTCTTTGTCCTAATTCATTTTCTTTAAAAACGCGTAAGCTTTTCGCCCTCACTTTCCCTTCGTTCCAATGGACATTTATCTATCACATCATCCACCTAACTCATTGAATGTCGGTTTTTTTTGTGATTTCCTCTCCATCCCCTCACTAGCCCTTCTCTGCATTAGGGCATTCTCAAATTACACATCGACTAACAACCTTTAGGGCAGACCTGTGCAAACTTAAAATTTCTTCTCCATTTCTCTCCTTCTGTCGCGGTGGTTTTTCCTACACCACTTCACTTCACCTTACTTCCATCTGCTCTTCCTCCTTCGCTTCACCGAACAAGGACAGAAGTGGGCGTAATTATTACCATGATAGGATAATGGCCAGTGTGACATCTTTACTTTTCTCGATGCATTGCCAAAGCGCGGCATTGTCGTAGTGATTGCTGGTAATCTTTTTCACTAATTAAATCATAAAGGTGGTGCTCTTCGAGTCACTACCACAATCGAATTACCTTACGATTGAGTATTTAGCTAGAACTTGTAGGCGTTTCTCCGTTATAAGTCAACGTCGACTCCAGAGGGCACTATAACTTGGCCTCAAAATTCAGGAGGGTGACCCATTGCAGCAGCAGCAGCAGAAGCATTGTTTGGTCATTTCTTAAACGCATTTAGTGCTATTCACCGCCGCAGCAATTTGAGGCAGACCCAAAGAAACTCTTCTTAACATGCATAGGCTTAAGCATCTTGATTCGCCTTTGGAATGGAAACTACCAAAGGCAGGCGGGAGTTTACGAAAAACAATGGCTGCTAAAACTAGGAACTGCTTAGTAAGTGCTACCAAGCCCGCGTCATCATTGAGGACAGTCGCAGTACACAAATCTCAATCTCGAATCAGTCTTGGCTTCGGCAGCGAACAAAAGTGGGTGCTGTTTCACTTTTCTGCTTTTGCTGTTACCTAGCCTACCCGTTCGCTATAACACATGCCGCCAAAAACACATTCCAACGAGGAACTCGATGCATGCTACCTTCATTTCTTCAACCACTAATGCTTGTGGCACTACCTCCCACCTAATCTGCATGAGATGATTAGTATATCAAAGGTGTTGGTAGGCGGTAGACTTTGCCTGCACCATGCAACTGTCACAGGGTGTGGCAGAGCAGATTGGCTCCTATCCATGGAAGTATCCCGTGGTTTTCAATGCTTAGGTTTTGTAATCGTGTAAGGCTTTGTGGTGCAGATCACTTAAATCAGATAACAGGAATGGTGAGAGTGACTGTCAAACAACGTTTCTGCCACACTGATAACTTTCAGGAGTTCAAACAAAAAACCGATCCAGTTTAAATAGCTATCCTTAGATGCATTGCTAGCTGAGAGAACGCAGCAATTTAAGGAGGAGATCTTCTTGCAGGGAATGACTTTCATGTCGGATCATGCATTCGGAACACCATCATCAACATAGCGTCCTGTTTTAGCCCAATAGTCGCCTCATGGCAGACCAAGATGCCAGGGAACAAAGAGAGACGAAATTGCCAATGCGATTTACACGTCATCCAATTGCTCAGCATAGGTAAGGGGTGAATCCCAAGCTAACGACACGAAGTGTTTTTTTCATACTTAAGTCAGTCGAGTAAAGTTGAAGTTCATCTTGCCACCTTGGATTACCTTTTGGAGTGAAAATGAAGCCTTGATTATGGCATAATGGATGGGTGGAGGAGGTGAGGGGAAGGACAAGGAGGGTATCTAGCGCATTGCTGCAGCCTACAAAAAAGCGATTCCACCAGTAAGCTTAAGCATAACTTGTGGTAGTCTTCAACTCATACTACCTGCCGCAAGGAAAGGAAAAGGGTCGAATGCCAATTTAATGACGTTTCGGCTAATCGGAGTCTGGGAATTGTACCATGACCAAATGCTTTTGTCAAGGCTGACCTGACGTTTTCGACCTCTGATGGCGGAAGATAAGTTTGTAAAGAACTTTTCAAAGGTGTATTTGACTTGACCTGAACATTTTAGGAGCCACCAGAGATAAATTTGCGATTGCTGTGGGGAATCAGATTGCTTGTACGAGAATCGCTCCGCGGCCATAAAGGTATGGACGATGGACAGGGTGAACGCCTGGAGTTCGGCCAGTTCAATGCGTGCTTTGAGGCACTGAATGTTATTTTTGTGTCTTAAAGCAATTTACCAGCTTACAGTTAATTTAAACGCTATTTTCAAGAATCTTTTTGCTTTGGCATAAGTCTGCAGTGGAAACCGACGAGCTTGAAAGCGGACAGAATGTGTGAGTATTCTGATCGAAGGCACTGTTTGCTGTCCGAAATCAGTCGACATGCATTTGCGCTGAAGCTCTCCAACTTCCTCTGTGATTCCACAGTGCCTTCAGCACTTACACACTCTTTGTGCCTTGTAGCCCTTCATAGAGTTGCGAGAGTTTGGGCAAGATATGTGGCTAGGCAGAGGTGAGTTCAGCCCCAAGCGTCGTTCCCGTCATTAAATATTCATTTGACCACTCATCAAATTCACTGATTTTGGTGGCTTCTGATTCCATTATTTTACGTGAATCTTGCTGTTTTCTCATCCTCTAAACTTTGCTAGAATCATGCTCCCGCTTTGATTCTGCCCATTAGTTCTTCAGCACTCTGGGTCCGCTGATCAAGAGGCGAGAATCTACCCATTATTTCACAACTTGAAAACCGAACATTATTTTTTAGCCAGGTGACACTAAATTGCATTCTTCACTTGTTTTATTTAAACTGCGCAACGATTGGAGTTGGCAAAGCCATGCTAAGCCACAGTGAAAACATCAAGAGCTTTGTTGAAATAAGCAGGCCATGTACCTTTACCATGAAAGGAACAAGCATTTTACTGTCAAGCGAAGTTGCTGACTAGGCGTCACCCATGACAGCCTCTGAACTTATAAAAGGCCCGTTCCAGTGCTGGAATTATTTACGGAATTTGTACGGCATATTTGGCATGCATGTAAAGTGACTACCGGTCTGTGAATTGAAGAAGGGCGGAATGTGCTGTTTCTTCAAGTGCTGTGCTCATGCATCTGCAATCCTCCTGACTTCTCATTCGTCCATCGACTCAAACCAGATTGATTGTGAGTTGATGGGCATGTAATGCAAGAACTTGACAAGCGCAGTCGCCAAAGCGGTCGCTATTGGCTTTAGCAAAAGAATTACGCAAAAGCATGCATAGGGTTTAATTACTGAGGAAATTAGAATAGCCTCTGTTCCAAAGAGGCAATTTGATCAATGCGACAAATATGGACTGCTGTGAGCTTTGCTCTACCAACTCCCATGGCCTTTTCCTTATCTTGTATTGAGTAGAGTGAGAGTAATTGGCGAGCACTCCTCATCGGTGTGTAATGAGGTAGATGAAGTGGTAGGGTCATGCTGGTTCATCTTCGCGAAGGGAGACAATTACGACTCCCTAGTGAGAAGCATGTTCACCAAATGCATCTCATCTAACATAGAGGACCACTTAGCAAAGCCTATATATAGCAAGTGCTAGGACTTTACGAAGGGCATAGAGATGCGTTCCAATCAGCAGCTGAGGTGATGGGTATCCCTCATTTCTGCGCTCCGTAAATGAACCTACAAGGAAAGAAAATGGAGTCCACATGCGTTCGCTCTGCCAATTTCAGGAAAACGGAGGCCGAGTGGTGAGAGCTGGAAATAAAAGTGACTAAAGGCGATCGCATATTCGTGAGTACTAAAATGATGATTTACTGTGTTCCAATGTATGTGTGCCTACTTGCACCAGCTTCGACCACATCCATAATGCCGGCAAAGTGACAATGGAATCTTTGGCACAGCACCTTGGTGGCGATCTCGATGGAGCCTATCATCGACAAGCCTTCATTTGCCATTATGTATGCATGCAAAATGAAACTGATGTCTAAAGTGACATGGACAAATGCCGTTGATCCGCCTCCATAGCCCTGAGATTAGTTCCGCAGCGAGCGTAGAGGCAGGCGGGTAATGGCATTTACCCAATTTATTCGGACATCCTTTGCATTTTCGTATGACAGACGGTAGCGAATGAAGGCAACTGATCATCGAGCAATGGCGCACAGTGGCAGGTCGTTGCCAAAGGGCTTCATTCCTTCGATGGTATCACGAACACTGGGGATGGTCGTGATGGAGCCCTCCTCCTTTTTTGCAAGCATACCCGTCCAAATTGCCCGTTCATTTCGCTACATTTACCGCGTCCTTCGCTGGATGTCGTTCTGCTAACTCAGCACTGCTCAAGTCGACATCAAAATGCAAGCTGGGATGGCACCGTTGCCACTCAGTGAGAGGCTCGTAGACCAACACGCTTAAGCAGAGATGCCGTCCAATAGCAAGAGTCACTAGGGATTCGTTTGACATCATGCACTGCTGCTCGTCTTCAGTTAGAGGCACTCTGTTCGCAGCCCTTTGATAGTTTGGCTCGCCGACTGGTGCACCATTGTTTCGGCCAACTCGAAGCTCGCAACCAACAAAATAGAACTCAAAGAATGACGACTTCTTACCTGCATTGCAAGAGATTGCAGCTGCTACAGTGATTCTGTGGCTGCGAGTGAAGTATTTGGGCATTAACCGAACTCCCGGTGCATGACTACGTGTTTTGGGTGATCTCAGTTGAGAAGGATAATAGGAACAATCAACACCTCAGCACCAAAAGATGTAACTGCTTGCCGCTTCATAGAAGCCATTAAAGGCTGATTATGTTTGGGACCCGTCTTTTATCCAGGAACATTGCCAAAAACAACGAGACATCGAGGACAGAAGTGTGAGGAAGACAACTAGACTGTTCTAAGTTTATACCTGCGTGGTGTGTGCCTGACTTTGTGTGCGTCACGACGCAACTACGTGAAGTTTATTTATTATCTAAAGTAAAAATTTGGCAAAAATTCATCATTTCTTTTGCTGATAAAGTTTGGAATAACATGAGAAACCATTGAACTGCGCTAGATAAGGTAAAGGAAAGTTGTGTGTCGGCATTTAAGCCAGACACGAAGGAATTTTGTTCAGATCAAGGACAGCTTCTGCGACTTGATTAAACCAACTTCGCACTGCGGCAACGGACTGGGTAGGATAGAGTCAGCGTTAGAGGTCGACCGTTCAATGCATGTAACACCACCATTCAAGTAAGAGGTCGATAGGGCCTTACACCCCTTAAAATTTCGTATCAAAGAATTAAAAAAGTGTAGAAATGTAGAATATGGGTAAAGCTTGGTGTGGCCTGGTGGCAGTGGCATTGTCGCTATCGTGGTTCCCATCCTGAAATGGTGGGAAAAGTTTTCGAGTTCGTCATTAAGGAGCCCAGGGATGCTGCCCAACAGAATATTTCCAATTAGGTGGATGCTGAATCTGACTTAATTCTGGGGCAAAAATCGGGCAGAGTAATGTCAGCGTTACCAGTCGATGCTGTGGCCAACATTATTGCGCAACTCTACGGCGATCATCGTGTCTATCGCCTTATGGCAGGGGAAATGACAGTGACATTGACGGTGGCACTAGACTTTAGCAAAAATATGGATGGGAATGCGCACTCTCATTAACACCATCTGCTCAGTGATAGTCGATCATCTCCAACGCTCCTACTTTTGTAACGCCGGTGTTTGGTTGTGCGACCAGCTAAGCCAGTGATGAAAATGACACCGTTGTCATCCGCTTACTCTTCACCTACATTTGGTCGTTTTCAGCCCTCTACATCAGCTTCGAGTCCAATTTCCCCATTCGCCAAAGGACTCGCTTGTAAGTGTTGGCTGTTTAACAGAAGCGTGAACAACGATGCGCACAAGGGTGAGGACATCGTTACTGGCGTTGTAGCAAACTATGTTGCATTGGCTAGTGTTGTTGTTGGTTTGAGAGCATGATCTGCTCCTTGGCAGTAGGTGGCGGATGTGCAGTTCGGGTCAGCAGAGCAGGTGGTAAGTCGCTGATACAACCATCTTCGCCCTCTTAGCTCATTGGATTCTTCGCCGCATGAAGGGTACCACAATTTCCGCAAGCTAGGTCCCCCAATTATAGGTAAAAGTGCAGCAAGAGGGTAGGCAAGCTGTCATAAGTCACATTAGCTACATTAACAGCATTCCGATGCCAGGCTTTCCATCTCAAGGCTAGTATGGCAGCCCGTTCTCAAAAAAATAGCCTTACGTTCTTACACGCATTTCAATTGCCGTTCAATTGCTATAGTCGAGTTTTGGTTCTTCGCAAGATCTTATAAATGGCAAATGGCGAATTAATGTGCAACATTACTACATTACTACATTTTTAATTAAGGCGTAATTGCGTGGCTCTACATCCACATCGCAATGAGCTCTAATGTAGTACGTGAGTGAGACCCTTATGACTT
Organism: Taenia pisiformis; assembly: GCA_023968675.1. NCBI lineage: Eukaryota > Metazoa > Platyhelminthes > Cestoda > Cyclophyllidea > Taeniidae > Taenia > Taenia pisiformis. The sequence goes on from CM043730.1 coordinate 7,255,928, forward strand.
CGAAATCGTCATATTGCAACAAAAGACGCCGCCTCCTACCCCAATGTCACATCGGCACCATAGTATCTGTTTACATGGTATCTACGATTTACTTGGTGCTTTGTCCCACATTCTGTGTTTGGAATTCGACCAATAACATGAGTTGCTCCCTCTGCTGTCGTCCTTCGATGTATTTCCTTCTCTGCTCTTTGCACTCTCTCCGTTTTAACGGAATGCAGGATCCAACATTTAGGACGTTTAAGGCTGCCATTAATAGACATCGGCAGTGAAGACAGGGTAATGCCCCCTTGATATGGCCTGTTCCGTTATTCTTAAATGGCTCACTACGCACTAGCTGCTCGGATTTTGTGGAGACGCTTTCAATGTAAAAGCAGAGTGATGCAATTGAAGACCTTGTGACCCTGCATGAGCAGACGGTTACCGCACGAGGTGCCGCATAAAGCTTGAGAATCCTCGTGTGGATAAAGGTCACCCATGACTGAGGATGATAAATCACCCAATTCAATCTATTGCTAGGGTAAACAATGAGTGTCAGCCAACGTGCAAAGAGGAAGCCAAGATGAGAGGGACGTAGACACTTAATCCACTTTTTATTGGTTAAAAAGCCTGCATTGTTGGAGAGGAATGCTCATGATTTTACGCATTAGTGATATTTAAAATAAGTGGAGGAAAGCCGAAAGTGTGGGTAATAAAATGAGGGAAGCAAGGTTAAGGAGGCAATGACGTCAAATCGCAGGGTGGGCTGAGCCCATCCGATCAGCCACACCCCTTGGCCTTCGCTCAGTTGATTCGCCTACGTGGATCCACAAGTCCACTTTACTTTTAATGCCCTCAGCAGCGTAGCAGTGCGTACACAAAAATTATTAGCAATTTAATCAAAGGAGCGAATTTTGGCGTCAGAGAGAAGGTGTGCGCACAAAAGCGCGCGAATATTGGTCTAGCTTCCGGGCTGCTTCGTTGCATCGTGCACATTCTTCCCCAAAACTAAATTCCTACACCTACAGAGCATTGTCAGGTGGTGTACAAACTCTGCCACCTTGACGAAAGGCGGAAAACATTAGCAGAGGCTGTGCATCAGATAAAAGTAAACTAAATAACTCAATGGCAAGTTTCCTTTTCTGTTTTGGTGATGCCTACTGATTTGTGCTTTACTGGAAGGGATTCACATGAATTCCGTCCCTGCAAAATCAAAAGCTGAGCAGGATCTGCATTTGTTGCCTTTGCCATATCCGAATGGAAGTGCATGAAAATGTTCACGCCATTACTACGCTGCACTATATTTTGCACAATTTGCTTCCAACTTGGAAATTCTGCTACCGAGCATCTACTTTGGATCCTCACAATAAAGCGGACGATGGTATTTAAATTGATGAAGCGTCTGCCTACTTTAAAGGATTTGCCAACAGCTTACCACTCATGTTAGTAAATGGTACAAAATGCCATTTGTAGGTCCTACATCTCTTCAATCCTCACTCAATGCATCAACGATGGCAAAGGCTACCTTACAAGCCCAACTAGCGTAAGAAAAAAAATGTGCTTCAAAATAATCAACCAATCACCGCTAATTTCTTACAAAACTTATTAAAATCGAGAAAACTGTCAAATGCGCTCATTCTTGTCTGCCATTGAAGAGCGCAAAATGGCAACACACAAAGAGGGCACTGCTATCCATTGAAGCAAGTAAATGACGGTGGGAGAGAACTATTTGTAGGCATGATTGAAGGAAAGGTGAGAGAAGGCTAAGATAGGCAAATGAACGAGAAGTTCACGTCTCATTAAAGAAAACAAATTAGGGACAAAGAAACACGCCGACTACCTAGTTGCCCTCGAGGCAACCAAAAGGGGTGAATTCGACTTTGATTAATTAAGAATAAAACCGCCTAATAATTTGCGACGGGAAAAATTGACAATCCAAGTAAAGAGCATCAAAACAATGCCCGTTAAATTAGCGCGAATTATTACCAAGCCCACAAAACGTGATCGCAACCTTTAAATAAGTACGAATCAGACCTACCTGATTATAGTCCACACTAAATGTCTGGCTCATGGGTCACTCGGCCACCACTTCCACACGATTATGAAAGAACCCTTTGCCATAATAACACCAAATCGCAGGAGATAATTATGCGCTCACATTTATTTTGCACTTCATGAGCATTAGATTGTGCTATGAACACTATTGAGGCCAAGCGCCAATCAATCAGTCGTTGATGGAAAGGTCCGAGTAAGAGGGAGAAGAACAAGAGGTAGCAGTGATGGCATTAAAGAATGTTACAAACACGACGAATCCCCTCTCCAACGCCTCCTTCCTCTTCTTCATCCTCAGGTGTGTCTTCTTTCTGCCACTGCTGAACGCGAGAGAAAGAGACAGACAGAGGCAGGGAAGAGAGGTGGAGCCACAGGCCATGAGCATTCGCCTTTCCTGAACGCACTGCCTCACTGAAGGATTATTCACCAACTAAGTCATGCATCCATTCCACGATGGCTGTCACCCAACGTTTCGCTGAGTCGTTCACCTCACCTCTATAAGTCACGCCTTTATGTATGTACACATCAATAATCAGGCCATTTGCACAGAGGCTTTACATGTGTCCTTACAAATAAAAGACAGGCAACTTGGTGGCGGCGGTAGTCAGCCAATCAGCAATTCATTGAAACAAAAAGCGATAAAATGCTCATAGTTTTAGGGCAGCATCAAAAACTTACCCGGATTGCCATTCCACAACATGCTTGATTGTGCTTCCCCAAGTGGAAAACGGATACCTTTGTATGCGGCTCAGTGGTCCTGCCTGTCACACCCACCCACCTCCACCCAGGACGTCCTAGGCCCCAAGGCAGGCAGGCAGGAAGGAGTGAGTGAGCTGACTGAGCTACTTTAAGACCAGATTAACAGTCAGCCCCCCACCTCTAGCCACCTGCAATTACATTTCAAAGAACATCGGTATTGTGAGTCAGGCATTACCATTGGGAAAAAATAAAACGTCCCTACAGTCACATTATGCAAGGCATTTGCATGCGCAGCCAGCATGTAGGTGTATGACGCAAGCCAACCGACAGCTGGAAGAGGTAATAACAACCAGAAACCTAGAATTGGCGCATCTATTACCACACATCAAGTGCGACAGTACCCACAAACAAACAGACAGACAAATGACAACAGCACGCTTCCACGCAAAATTGGGACGCACATTAAATCGATCATTGCAGATAAAAAGTCAGCAATCAAATCTTACCTGAGCAAGCAAGGGGTGGGTGCCAACTTCACGCCAACTTCAAATCTACTCAACCCAATAGCAAGCAAATACATGGAGGAAAAGGAAGGGCAATGAATGCGACTCCCATTGATCACTTATTAGCAAAAGTGATGAGCAGGAGATCACCACATGGTAATGTAGAGATACTACCCACCAAGATCGTCACCCATCCATTGATATTGCTTCCGCGCCCATTTAGGAGTACAATGACTAGCGACTAGCCCAAGCGTTACTAACTCACAGTCCAGAATAAACGATGAGATCCAACACATGCCCAAACAAAACCCATTCTCAGGTGGCCACCCGTTTAAATCCTCGTGTGACGCGCCAACAAAAAGCCCAACTCAACACTGAGCACTAAGGTTCCAAATGCTAAGACGCAAAGTCAAGGCACTGCAACCACTCAACGCACCGTCAAAACATTCCAAACTAGCCGCCCAAAGTATTGTTTAGCAGTAACACAAGTGTGCGCAAAAGGAAAACCGATTAACACTGAGTGAGCATAAAGCGCCTTGCAAAGTTAAGCCTCCTTTCCTCCGACTGCACCACATTACTCCAAACCCCTCCCCACTAAAGCAGCAACAAACCATTTGGAAGCATTCAAAACGGTTTCACACTGCTCACTAGCAGCAGTGCTATGCAGCAAAGAATCATCACAATTAGGCAAGTCTTTAAGCAAAAATATTCCGTTAAATGCAACAAACCGAGTCCAGCAGGACCTGCGTTGACACAGGAGAGCATCAACTTTTAAAAGGACAGGATGCTGACTTCTTTTTCACCACCAGTCTGACAGGTCAGCAGCAAGACCACATTTTCAAGTTATGCTACCTAATCGCTGTTAAACTTCAAGGCCATACAACCGAATGCCCGATAATCGCACCTTGAACTTAATACCTTCCCTCGAAATCTTATTCAACACCATTACGACTAAAAATCAAACAAGACTCCTTAAGCATTAGGCGTGTGTAAACTGACACGTTATAATCGGAGCTACTACAGGGGCTTAAAAAATGATAAAATCCACTGATACTTCAAATTTCGAATAACCTGGATTGAAAAACATGAGGTGAAGCGCATCTACAGTCTTGAGACATCCAAGCCTTAAAAACATCACTGCAACTAATCTGTGAGGTGCGATCACCAGGAACGCCACAGGAAAGTACAAAGCAAAGGTAATGATGAAGGTGGCAAAGGTGGTTTTGATAGGGATTGAGAAAGCCGTGTTTTTGATGTCCGAGAGAACATCTGAAAAAAGGTCGGTATTAAGTCGGCAACATTCTTACCTCGTTGCATAAGCAACCCGGATCGAGGATTGGCACTGCAACAGAACGACTCTTTCCAGCGCCTTAAGCAATGGTTGCTTTCATGCCATTTGCCTCAAGATTGCCCAACCCGCAATCACGACGTAAGTGTTAGGTTCTACACCCTCACAGCTCAGCTTGTTTACAATCGCAGGGTTGCATAACTAAAATGACAAGCAATAGACTTACAGAAAAACAAAAATATGCGCAAAAATAGGATAGCAGGCAAAGGATTTTAACCCACCTCCAATCCTAAATTGTCTTTACTCACCGCGTGATCTTATCACACACTTGCTTAAGCACCGTAAGGTACACGTATTTCCGCCTGCGGTTTTGAAGAAATGCGAACCGGGTAATGAAACAGGCAGTTGCGGCTTAACTTTTCGGCTAATGAAGAGACATTGCGAGTAAGCAGCGCTACAGTCAGGCATAAACCATTCATAAAATAGCTGAAGGCCTACCACCACACCCTTAAACAAGCACATTGCCAAGTCAAAGATGGCAGGCCTGTCCATCACCAACACCAGCACTATCGATAGTTACGACCAGGGCAATCACAAAACCGAGGATCAGGTACGCACACAACATTCTAAATGAAAGTCAGTAAGCAATCATAAATGGTTTCCTCTGGAACCAGAAGTTCTTTTAGTGACCAAACCTGCAATTTACAGTTCATGCCCTTCCTAAACATCAACCACGTATAGGCTTTGGGGGCCTTACAAAGGGAAGTAATCCACTGACACTTGATCAAAAGCATTGGATTAAGCCTAGCTACGGTCGTAAGGTCTCATACATCACCACAACTAAGCTGTGATGCACAATTACGGGTAGTGCTACAAGATACCACATAAGCAAATGAAATGACATCAAAGACTGAGCCAATCCACGCCAACAAGGTAACGATTAAGACAACTCCACAAACCCTAGTCATCTAACTTCTGGTTATGATTAAAGGCCCAGGAATGCAAAAGATGTGATCGCGCACGCAGCTGCAAACAAAACGAATCAAGGCAATGCCCCACAGTTTAAACGCATTTGGAATAGAGCAGCACGAATAAAATAAGTATACCAAGCATGAAAACAGTTCCAAAGGCTCCATTTTTACCAGGCATTAAAAATCTAGCATGGATTGGGTGACTTTGACGGACCATTTTATAAAATTTCAAAATACTGGCTGGAAACCATCTAAAACTGGCAAAATGATTCAGAATCACCATTCTCACCAGGATCGCGTCAAAAGTAGTTAGCAAGAGTGCGGCGATATTGCCAACCAAAAGGGAAGCAATTCATTTAAAGCACCTGACCAAGTGGATGAGATTTGTGACTCGATTCGGGCAAAATCTATCACCACCCATATGCATTAGTTGACATCAAGCATAACTTTGTACTTACTTGCTATTCGTCCCCCGCCCTAGCATAGGCCAGGACCTACCTGTCCCATTCTTTGCAAATATGGCCTCATCTACAAATCGAAAACCGAATGCCCATTGCCAGCTGCAGGTGTGAATCTCACTTATCGTCATTTGCTAGTGCTGTAATGCATTCCAGGCACTCCCTTGCACCGAACATTCCAATGACATAGCATAACGAAATGCTACTCTGGTTAAACCTAATCTAAGTCATCGGTTGTATTGCCACAACTTCAGCTGATCGGACGAATCCTTGCACTTTTCGTAGACATCCAGGCAGACGACATCAAATTTATAACTTATAGGCCTCCTAGACTCCTAACTTTGACAACAAAATTAATGGCAGCGTAAAGCTAATGGGCAATACGAATCAAACCATCAGACAATTTCGACAGAAAAAAAACATTCATGCTCTCAATGCCTTTAGCAACGTACGGGCCAAAGGTAATACCAAGTAAAGCTCAAACAACTCAGCACCGTTCGTCTATTGCCTGCAAAACGGAATTTCTCAATGGACGATCTCGTTAAACTTCCCAAATATAGCACCCTAATATTTTCTAAAGCCAAAAGAAGGCCAAACGCCGAAAATGATCGTCGGAACACTCAAAGTACTACATGAATGCATAACGGAATGGAGGGGAAACAGTAGTCCTACAATGCTGGCAAAATGCACTCCCACTTGTCTAAGCGCAGTAACAGGCAAGGAAGAGGGTCAGGCTATATGCCTAGCTCAAATGCGGTCATAACGATCCGCAATTGGCAAAGAATGGGTGGAAGGAAGCGCACAACTGCCGCACTTCTGCTGCTATGACGGCTTTTGCGGAGTTCAGCTTGACGGATCCACATTGCCTGAAGGCGGCAGCGAAAGTCAAAGGAAGCTCGCAGGCAAAGGCGAAATCGTCAATAATTAATTAACACGTCATCAGAAAGGAAGTGACGCAGAGTACCAATGTGAAGAAGGAAATCTGACCTCTAAATTGGCCATTGAACTAGTGCCCAGCTACTTGGTGTTCAGTGTTTGCAACCGCTTAGCTGTCAAGGGCTCTGATTTTGGCACCTACTTATAAGTAGCGCAGAGTGCATGCCTAGATGGAAAGGGAGCATTGAGCTATTGGGCAAGGGGAGAAGGCTTCTCACCATCTCAAGTCATGGACTCCTTGCGTACTTACCTCCACAAGCTACTTAAAATCAAGTAGCAGCTTGAATCCACTCCACCACCACGGTTGGGCCCATTTTGAGTTTAGATAGTGGGAAAATAAGACCAACCTTCTGCCCCTACCAATTTAAACAGACCCCAAGATAACTTAACCTTATCAGGAGAAAAACAATAGAGTGATGACATTCACACATTGACACGATTTTGGGTTTTTACTGCCACCGTAGATATGTGTTCCGGTTCTAGCAACTGGATCCCACACCTTCCGACTGTTGTGGAGGCACCGCAGGCAAGTAGGTGGTGCCACAATTAGGAATCAATCTTAAAGCAAAGTTTTTCTATTAAATATAACAAATCGGGTCTAGCAATGTCTGCGTACACAAGAGCAAAAAACAACTGCCTTTCACAAATGGTGGGATACTGACTGCTGATTCGGAACCATGTCGAACACCCGGCAAGGACAACAGACCACATTTCTGGGTGTGGCAATTAAAACAAGATCAGGCCGCAAAGCTCTGCTACTAAATGCCCAACAATCGCATGTGTCGACTTGATACCTTCCCTTGAAACCGAAATACTAGCCACTAACTTGCCTGAGCTCAACAAGCGTCCGGTGGCAATGCGATCACATGCAAAGGCAATTCAGCAAACCAAATCAACATCCAGGCAAATGTCTACTTAAAGAAGGCAACGGCATCACTTAAGACAAGCATTTAGACCAAGGGCTGCAACTGGTGTCTGCCTGTTTACACAACAAGGTTCCTGAAGTTGCCTTGCACGGCTAACCGCACAAGCTCAAGTTGAAGGATTAAGTGAGTCAAACCGGCCGCATAACCTAGAAAACCCACTCACTCCTTACCTACCTAATTATCATTTTGCTAGTCATAATTTTGAGCTGCAGAGCATGTCACGAATGCCTGTCACACAACATCAAAAGCAGCTCCGTCCTACGTGGTGGGAACCATGTATTAGAAGTCTAAGAGGAATCAGAAAGAAGGTCGGTGTCAGAGAAAAAACACACTCACCCATTGCCAGGGTGAATCGGCTCAAAAATCAGCACCTCAAGTAGTGGTTGCATTCGTGCCTTCCCTTGGTCTCAGGATTGTCCGAACCGCAATCGCGAATGATTCTGAAGCTGCACGCGACTTCCACGTCCTCCCAACTAAGCGCATCCACAATTGCGGCATGTCATTCAATAAAAGACAAGCATGTGGCTTAATGAAGGTAATTATGTGCTCAGGCAACATAAAGCAATTATTTAAGTGAATATGAAAGTGTGTTGAAATAGATTTATTACGGTAGGGAGCAGAAGCACTATAACAACACTTCGCAACGTGTGCAGAAATGGCAGCAGACATGAATTTCCTTCCACCTCCAACCCTAAGTGAATTTTTCTTACAGTAATTGCGCTACAACTCCACACCTTTTATTACGTTTACCATTCCTTCCAAAAAAACATGTTTTATCATGGGAGTAATTTGCTTCCCGTCAACATCGATCACAATTGCAAGGAAATGCGCCTGCCTGCTCCCACCCACTAGAAACAATAGCATTCCCCGGCCGAGTGTTTGTCTTGCAATTCCAAAAATCACGAACGGGTACCGCTCCTGACGTCGTACCTCAACTTTTAGCCCTTCAGCTCATGCTCCACTAAACAGTAATGCATTCACCACCAACGCCACCTTCACGGAGCCACTTGATTTTGTTCTTTACCCTCGTACAAAGGTAAGTGCATCCACAAATGGCTTACCTCTGTGCGTTTAAACGGTCAAAGTCAAAAACTTCATGCATGCATCCAAAAATGAATGATGCGCTGAAGTGCCTGTGGAAAAGTGTGTCTAGTGGATTGCCTGACATCGACCGACTGTGTCAGGGATGTTCCACGACAACTCAGCGGCAACCCCATTATTAATATGCGCTATAATTACTGCCGTTGATTGGGAGAGGGCTACAATCTGCGTCTTTGTGTCCTCTACATGGATTGACAAGGTAACAGCCCATTCAAAACGTCTTTAAATAAATTTATGACTACGCATAAGTCGATAGAGCAGCTGCCGTGGGGTGTGAACCTGGCGATGAAGACAAGAGCACAATACGAATTCAAGTCTGCCTGATGAGAGAATTCCATAATTCTACATATTCTTTTAATTTGTCCAGTTTTGTGCATAAAATTAATTCAGATTATTCGCCCTTCCTTGCCCATCCCCAACGACTAACAAAAGTTCATCGATGAGTTTCCACAAGCAAATAGGTGAGAGTACCTGCCTTACTTAACATTGGAAGCGGAGGATTACACCATCGTGACAACTATAATGAACACAATTTTTACTGTGCACAGGTCTTCGGTAGTCTGGCTGCTATGACAACGCTCGATGGTGCGAATTGCAATTTACACTAGCCATTACAGCATACTGGTGATAGGACCGGGAACATTAACAAAGCAACACTACTATCAACTTCGCTTTTGCTTTGATTTGATGCCAAATCATGCATCATCATTGAAGGCAAATAATCACAAAAACGGTGCTACCCATCTTCTACAGAAAGAGAAGCGCCCTCATGAAGCCTGGTATGGTGGCAAAATGTTAATATGTGGGATCAGTGCCCTGAAAAACGCCACCAATTTCGCCACCAGATGAGAAAAATAATACAAAATGAACCCAAGTACGCAAACTAAGCAGCACCAGCAACAGATCCCATCACGCAAGGTAACTTCATGCTTCAAACTGAAGGCATGTCAATTTATGGGTGGAGCAATGGGCATCACGACTATTATGAACCTACATACTTTCAGCCACTACGGTTGTGGCTCCATTGGTTTTAACTACTCAATAAACCAACTCAACCCTACTACCAGTCATTCAAATAGGCCTGAAGATAATTTACCTCATCAGGAGATTAGCATCATTGTGCTGACAATGAGGACAATCACAAGTGACATAACAGTGACCTCACAACTTTTCGCTAAGGTAGAAGCATTGCAAGCGGGCAGCGCTACAATTAAGGAAATGACTTGATGCAAAGATGTCCGTTCTATTCAGCAAACTAAGTAAATCGAGACCGGCGTAGATATGGAAACGCAACCACTTCTTTCAAAAAAAGGGACACTGACTTCCATTTCACTACCAGGTTTCCAAATCAGACTTTAGAGCAGCAAAACAAAAACGGTGGTGGCGATCGTCTCAAAAGCAGTTAAACAAATGAGTGCCAGCCCGATTGGCAGAAGCACGTGCAGCAAAACGCACATTATTCCAAAATGGCTCATTCTTACCTGGTTTACGAGCGAAGTAACATCCCATGCGCACTGAATTGCACTTCGGTGAAGCCACAGGCCTTCCGCCCCAATCAAGTCCTACATCACGGAGTCGCCCTCGGTAGCTTCAATAGATTGCAATTTCCGATAAATGGAGCCCTTCTTTGGAGAAGCTCTGTCTTCCCTAACAGAGCGACGAATCCCATGCTCCAAGGAAAGGGATGGCGATGCTACCGCCAATAACCTTGATAATGACAAAAGAATCTGCGACTTCAAAGAACTGCCTCGCCTCAAGGAAATGTGAAATTCAGGTCATCCAATGCATTTAACGCATGCATTTTAATTTGAGGGAGGCACATGTTACAGAACAGTGCGTGCCAGTGGGGCCTTAAACCGTACCACCTCTTCGTTGACTTGACGCTCCCCTTACTATTAGTCGCTAGCTAGGAAGACCGAATCGAACATAAATCATCCACCGTTTAAATGAGTGATGCCCACCAATGTGTCTCTAAACAACTACCTCATTAATTCGACAATGCTACGTTCACTTATTACCACGAAAAAAAGGATAAAGGTAAAGAATTCCAACCCACCCCTAGTCCTAAATTATCTTTGCTCACTGTGATCCTGCCACACACTTACCAATGAAACCTAAGGAACATGCATTACCACCTGCGTAATGCTTTACTTCAGCATAAACCACAATTGTTAAGAAATGTGCACCTACTCCTCAAAAACTGCGCAGTCCTTCTCTCCTTCAGAGAGCCTCACGCATCAAACATCATAAAGCACCCTATGCTATAGAAAATACATTTGCTAGCCAACAGCTGATGGTCATTAAGCTTAATGCAACAGACGAGATGCCTGAATGCGACGAGACAGATCCCTCCTGACACCTCTATTGAGTCTCAAGCACCTTCCAGCTTAAACTCTGAATTAACAGACGTGGCTTTTGCTGCTCATCACGTGTACCCAGGGGTTATTTTTTTAGAAGTACACATCCAGATTACATTTATATTTGCAGTTCTCGTGACATCACGAGCAACCGCATAATCTTTTTTAAGCCCATCTATCATGCTTCGTAATTACCATACCGGTTCCGTGAAATTAACTATCGCTTCGTCACACTTCTTGTTCGAATGAGGTTCCGTTTTGATGGTAATGCTTGTTTCTTTGACACACGTTTACAATCCACTAAATGCACGAAATCAATTGCTTCTTCTCTCTAGAGGGAACGATTGCCCTCCTCAATGAGAATTCGCCTTCCCCTTTCTGAGTTAAATTTAAGGACTCGCCTAATTACCAAAATATAGATAAGAAAAGTTACGCATTATTAAAGCCTCCCAGACCAACAGTTTAGATGTAGTTTGCACATTTACTCGGATTATCTCTTGACGAAGAGGCTCTCCAAATCTTAACTGGACATCGTCTGCAAGATCGAAATCACGCTAAATTCACGAGTAATGAAGCAGATATCAGTCGCAATGCAAACGCACCTCCCACACCAATTTTCTACACTCGGCTTTCACTAACTGCTGCCGAATTTCATGGTAAATCAATGCAAACGCTGCCACTGCCTACTGCAAATGAACTTGTTCCTGGGTCTTCGACAGCCATGAAAATATATCATCTTATTATGGCTCGCATGCTTCCATACAGCCGATCTTACAACAGAGCCTTAGTGCACGGAACAGACTTACTCTGGAGGGCGATCGGGATCATTACGTGCTCAAACTGGACAGTATATTTGCAGCGCGATGCTTGTTGTCGCTTACACTTCCCTTACATAGGAGCCCACGTGCGCAAAACAAGAAAAATCAGTACAAGCAGTTGCGAAGGCAGGAGGTTCTCAAGTGCCGCCTTCGATGCACTTTAGATTTAAAGTGCCTAAATGGACCATAACAAATATATGTATCCTTAAAACAGGTTCTGTACACGCTTAGACAAACATCCTTGGTTGAGCGAAATCACCACTGCCTACTGCTTTATGCTCCCTCCCCACTTCTTCCTAACCAAATTCGTCCCAATACGTCGCGGCCTATCCGAGCATGGAATGATACACAGCTTCGATTTCGAAGACAAGTAGTGGTAGTAAAATCCAAATTCAATGTCTAATCCTGGGAAGCCTTGTATAAAAACGATATCACTTGCATTGAGCACCCTACGACCCAGCATGTCCAGGCCTCATTTGAGTTAGCTGTAGATCAAAGAGGGCACGCATGTTGTGCGGTACAAGTTTTGCTTTTACTTGTTCTTTCCCAAAAAAGTAGGCTTTCAAGCAGTTGGGATAAGTAGGCCTATTGCTCACGTGCACCATTTTAAATAGGCACCTACCTTGTCTACATGACAAGGCCTCTTTCAAATTAGTTCCTATTCCTGAAGCTGAAGAGGGAAAGCTGGCTAATTTACAGTAGAAAGCCTCCCAACTGCAAAATACCAGCCGTTAAATGCCTTGCCTAGGCAAATATTCTCTGCGCATCATGCAGCTCTGAGGATGGAAACATAGAGACACATTCTGCTTATTCTCATAATTCTCATTAGAAAGAATAGTGAAGTTAAGTCATCTTGCAAGTAGTCATTTGCAATTGTTATGTGCATAAAAAGCAGGGATAAAGTCATAAAAGACCACATAATGCCTGATCTACAAACAAAGTAGCTACCAATGCCCATTTAAATTTACTCGGTAAAGTACAAGCACATCTGAATAAGTGAAGAACTACCAACCCATTACCGCGAAGTTGACCTCAATGCCTTCAATTCCTTGTCTGTTTTGGCGACATAGAATCCTGCTTTGCTGAAACCCTGGCACCTCTACCACGACGGCAAATTGAAAGCCCTAGCAGGACCGAAGACAACGCTACCGCCATTGACCTTCAAAGTGGTAAGACAAACTGCAAGTGAACAAACTACTTCACCTGCAGCAAATGCAAAATGCAGTGCAGTAATTAAATTCAGCGCATCTTCCTTGCTCTCAAGATGGGATTTCATTGCGCTTAATGCCGTACACAAGCACCACTCGTTTATGTTATTCGAATTTTTCCGCAAATATTAGTACAAGTTATTTGTGCACATCCGCCTTTTCGTGCTAATCTAATTGACCATTTATTTCATTAAGTTTGATGCAGCAATAGCGTTAGCTACTTATTCTTCTGGAACTTAGGCCCCATCGCAATTATGTTTATTTTACTCCTTATTTGTTTTATACACTTGTATCGCACGCTAAGCATCACTGACATGGCTAGGTCATGGTCTTGTCTTTCTATTGACCTATTCATTGGTAATGTTATGAAGTGATAGAAGTCTATCATCCCTACCACACACCGTTTAGTTGTGGTCAAATTCTTGAGTATTCTGTTGACACCTGGGTATTTAGCAGTGCACCCATTTAGACTAGACATGTGTGCTTGATGAAAGAATTCAAAGAATTAGTCTGCTGATTTGTGGAGAAGGATAAGTGTCGCAGAAACAGTGCGTCTAGATGCAATTTCTAGCAAATGTTACGCTCGGCAGCACAACGCATCTACAGGAAACGGTTTCCCAGCATGAGTAGCAGTGGTAAGGTCGAGAAGGATCGAGTGCCTCCTGGAAATTGTCAATCAAACAATAAAGGTAACGTCGACAATGCTGAATTTTGCTCAGGATTGTTGTAAAGGGAAAGCCAACATCCTTGGCTCTCTACTTCTTCCTTTTCAAAACTCGTGGACTGATATAGCTCGGGTCGGACACGCCGTTAGTACCGCCACCATTTCGCGAGTTTGTCCATCACATTGCACATTAAGTGCCTTCCATGCAGAAGGAGTGCATGGCCTTCAAGCAGGGTGTGATCGAAATCATGACCTGGCCTCTTTGTAAAACACTAGGCGAGCAACATTTCCTGCTTGCATGAAATCGCATTTAGCATTTCCGGTTGATTGCTTGGATTGATATGCAGTCAGTCTCCTCTTCATCTTCTTCGGATGCTCGACGACTTATTTTTTAACAAATCTATGCCTTCGGAAACCACAGTGTGATCGAGTTAGGACTGGACTTTAATGGTAGCAGAAATCACTAATGCGAAATCAAGCAATTGGCTGAGCTTCTTCCTGCTAGTAGACAGTGGAATGTATTCTCATTTACGCTTCTCCTCTTTTTTGAAAAACACATTAATAGTCATTGAATGCAGTGGCCTACGTAAGCAGAAGCGAAACCTCACATACTGCCCATTTCCCTCCCTGCTAAGAACAAGCGATGCTCATTGCTAAAGTGGCCTTTTAGCTAAGAGCATTATTTTCACTGAATACCGCTCTATCTCCATCAGCCACTTCTGCCATCCAAGATCGAAGGTCGAGTAGGTCAGTCAACGGGGAAGGCGATCACGCGCAACGGCAAATGGGTCAGCTGAATGCGGTAAATGGATGCATGTTAACGATTTCGATGGACCACACGCTCTGTCTGCATTATTTTACCGACTCATCCAAGCCGGTCGATCGATGGATCGATAAATGCATCTGCTGCGCCCTCATCGTAGCTTTGTTTACCACTCTGAACAGACATGCCTACTAAGCAGGACACAAATGGAGTGAATGTGTGGCGAGGGCCTGGAATAAAGTCGCAAATGACAGAGTGTAGTTTTGTTTAGTTTTTATGTATGTGTCCGTATTGTAGTTTTTTAAACATCCCTTTGCCTTACTTTTTAATGAAACCGACTGTGTGGGTCATAATTAGGAAATAGTGAGGCTGCAAAGGAACGAGACAGTGTCGTCATCGCCACCCATACCATCTTTAAGCTGTAGATAAGATCACCATCAGTGCCATCAGTATGTAATTGCTGCTTCACGTTCTCCTCCTCACGTTCTTTCTCCTCTTCACCTGTTACGATTCAAGCGACTCTTTCGAGCATCCCTTTTGAGTGAAGCCAGCACTACGGCAGGGGTTGTAGAGCAGAGGTGGCAGAATCAGCACATTTAGAAGGAATGACTTAAAAGGAAGAGAGAAAGATAAAATCACAGACAGCGAAGAGAAATATTGCTTCTTATGTCACTTGTTGGCTTTACCGTCAAATGTCACAGAAGCAGTTAACGAAGTGGAATGCTCAGCTTGTTACAGGGAAACGACTTTCTACGGCATCTCTTTATGTCAGAATTTAGCCGTTGCAACCCATTTTTGTGGCCTGATAGAAAAATTTTTAGAATACTGGAACAGAGAAACTCATTGAAAGGAGTCGAGACGCCGAACTTAAATGGGAAAAATGTCAACATAGGACAGTCAGACAGAACTTTGTCAACTGATTACACTGGATATTATGTGCATGCTAAATGCGCGTCTTTTTACTTTTAAGATTAAACGTGTTAAATGCTGAAATGTTCAGAGAGCAAAATAATTTGTCTCGTGAAAAATACGCAGTAGCCGGAGACGCAAGCACGAGGAGAACACGCACTTCCAGATTGTTTGGTATTATCAGCTCCTATAACAGGTATAATTTGGTGTGGAGGAGAATCTACACCAAAATGCCACTTTAAAAACCCTTGGGCAGCTACAGTGGTGGTATTGAGCGTAACAAGATGAATGATGATGAAAGAGGAGTACGTAAATACGCAAAAGGCGTTGAGAAAACAATTGGAATGGCTGAGCTATATAAGTAATCTAAATAATTTAAGATTGATTTTACATTGCGTTGCCATTGAGTACCACGTGTGAACATTAGTGAGTAAAAACAATGAAACTGCTATCCAAAAGCTGTAGCTAAACCACTTTGCTCTTTATTTTTTGGTGGTCAACTCTTTGAGTTAATTGATTAGCTCCTAAACTTCAAGGTTGTTGAAGCTGTCATTGTAGCTCTTAGCCTTTTTGAGTTTGAGTCCAGCCTTTGCCATCACGTTGCACACGTCTAAGCAAATGGTGAGTAATGCCTTAAGCCTTTTTGTTTCCCTTTTTTGCAAAATTTGTTGTACGATTATGCTCTGCAATTTAATCTTACGATTTCCATTTTCGTTACTCATAAATGGCTGCTTTGGTTAAGTATTTATAGCGCGTAAAATACTAACGAACGCAAAGTATTTAGCATACAGAATTGACCTAGGTAAAAAGGGTAAGGTTTAGCTAAGAGAGGAGTTACTTGCTTTATTTACAGTGCATTTGATTTAGTTTTGATTAAAAGGGATGGTCGCCGATCTTATGTATTGTCGATGAGGTTTGTGACGTTTTGGATTATCCGGTGAGTAGAAGAAGATTTTGTGTCCTCACGCCTAACGAAAATCATTCCGAAGCTTTCAATTCAGATGACACATGCAGAGTCTTAGTCGACGATTCCTTAATATCTTGAGGTCGTTGATCCTGAATTGGTCCTGATCAAGTTATTAAATCAAAGGCCTTTGGACGTAATCAAAGAGTAGGTGCTTAAGGTGTATGGAGTTGTCTTCACCGTTACCTTGTTGACGTGGATTGGCTTAGTCTTTGATGTCATTTCATTTGCTTATGTGATATGTTGTGGCACCACCCGTAATCGAGCATCGCAGTTTGGTTGTAGTGATGCTTGAGAGCTTATGACTGTAGCTAAGCTTCATCTAAGGCTTTTGATCTGGTGTTTGTAAGATACTTCCTTTGTAAGCCCCCAAAGTAGCTTGGTTATAAAGTAACCTTGCATGTTTGGTCACTGAAGGAATTTTTGGGTCTAGAGGAAGCTATTTATGATTTCCTAATAACCTTCCTTGAGAATGTTTTGTGCGTACCTGATCCTTGGTTTTGTGAGTTCTGTGGTCGTAACCATCGATAGTGCTAATGTTGGTGTTGGACAGGCCTGTCAGCTTCGACAATAAATAGTCTTTTGGGTGCTAAATTGCTTGAAAAAGTTGTGGCAGGCTTTAAGCATCACAATTAGATCATCGAAATATTTTGACACCTAAGTCTGCAAGCACAGTGCATTTTTAGACATGAGGTTAACTTGGCACAAGAGATGTGGTGTTCGGTCGTAATTCTTTCACTCCGTTATTTGAAAAATGCTTCAGGTGTCGAAAAGGCCAAAGAATTGTTAGCCTATTTAGGCATCCCGCAATGTCATAGCGTTTGATATGCGTTGGCAAATCGGCACTCGAGGTACTACTCCACACTAAGGCACACGACAAGCTCACATCATGCGTTTTAGTGTAATTCGCATCTTATCCGATCCAGCTAACCCCTTTTAAGTAAGAAATGAGAAATTAGTCTTATCAAGGTCTTCGTTATCGTCTGTGTGGTAGTTGATGTGATTCATGCTAATAAAAGTATATTGTTTCCAAGATGACAGGAGCACGTTAATGCCATTCTGGTGTTCGCTCTTCCCTCGATGATCCAAATGCGCAAATGCTTGCCAAGGTAGTCAAAATTTTGGTTCAAATTAGGTTTAGGCGTGGAATCTGCGTTGTAGCTCAATTGTCGATTTGCCGATTGGAAGGGTTGCATTGCGATGACTGGGGCTGTTGCTTTGCAATTTATTTTGCTTCTGCAGGCACCAGGACCTTTTAGGCTGGATTCGTTCGCTTACGTAGTGAGCAGTGATTAAACGGATGAGTGGATGTATGGAACTGAGTTTACACTGAATGACGGTACCGAAAAGTCATCTGACACAGTCTGTCAACCCTTTCTCTCTCTGTCCACTGGCAATATTTACCATGCTGCCAGCACAGCAATGTTTTTGAAGTGCATTTGTGAGAGTCGGTGCTGGTTAATTATCTGTGTCGAATGCGTTAGGAGTCTGCAGTGCATGGCGCAGTGCTTAGCGATGCATTCTAACTTCTTGAATTTGTTCTGGCAGGCAGAAAACACGTGTCGTTACGGAAACGGACGGCGGTGGAGGCGTGGAGGATGCATTTACCAAATGACAGCAGCGCATTATCGGGTTCGTGCCTCTATTTACACGACTGTTTGGTTTATCTACTTCTCTGCTTTCCACAAACAAGCCTCTTCTCCTCTGTAAGATTTGACACTTCACCTATGTGAATTTTGTGGTAGCCTAGCAGGGATGACATTAGGGTCGGGGATCTGGGAACTATTGTCCGTTGAATTGAGATCTTCGTCTGTTGAAGAGACTCGTAGTTTGCTCTGATGTGTAGATTTGATTGACATCAATTTGTTAGCGTTGGAACTGATTCATTTAGTTTAAATTGTCCTAAAGGGCTATGCGCACCAAGAATGCGAGACTGGGCTGATTGCTGCCAGGTTAACCAAATACATCAAATCAGTACTAATGCGTCGTGCACAACGGGTTTGGGTTCCATATAAATGTTGTACGTAGTAAACAAAAGGAAGTGGTAAAACTGGATCCCACTGATTGAGTAAGTATCCTTAAGAAAGAGAAGTTCACCTGCCACAAGAGCGGATGCTAGGACTAAAAAAAAAGTGGAACGGATTAATTTGCTGTGCAATGCATCATTAATTTTGATGCAGCCTTGACTCGAAGGCGCTCTCAACAGCCTCATGTCTTGCACAGAATTCTTTTAATGCTATGAGTTTAAATTGTAACACGTGAGTTTTGGTCGAAACACATTAGGCGCATTAAGAGCGGAGCAGGAAATAGCTTAGATGCCCCACTGCACTCCCATTTGCTGTGTTCAAATCAGCCTTGATGAGACAGGAGACTCCGTAACTTCCTGTCCTGAATGCGTACCTTCTAGTGTTTTTAAGTTTGGTAGCGACCAAAAAGAATTCTGTGGCTTCATGCCTATCGTAAAAGAATTCAAAAGCATTCAATTCAGGCATTGAAGAATAAGTCTTGATCAAGCCGCATTAAATAGACTTAACAAAGAAAATTGAAGTGTTTTGGTAAACGCACTGCTCTCAAGTTCATCAATCGTGACATAACTGAGCTAAGTTTGGATTCCGAAGTCCCATGTCTTATGGGATGTAGACGATGGTCCCGAGTCAATACGCATCGAGCTTGGTCAGTTTTTATTTTATTTGACTAAACCTTGACCACAAAAGGCCGATGGTATTTTTAAGACAGTGTCACCCTAACTTTTGGCATATTTTCCTCATGCTTAATGAAAATTGACCCTTTCAAACTGTTCTTATTCTTGGTGCACTTTGATTTCGTATTTCTCTACATTCTTTGATGCATTGACTCGATTTGTTTTGTGTGCACTTGTACTTGCATCTGTGATGACATCTTTTGGGCTTCCTCGGCCTGTGATCCTAATTAAAGTCACGAGACCACCATTCCCTTGTTGATGGGATATATTTCCTACCCCACATGAATGCTGTGCATCATTTCTTTTTAGATGACGTGTCAACTGGACGCTGGCGTTTTTCCTGCTCTTACGGGCTTCTTTCCATTTAAAGCACTTAAGTGAATTATTTTGGCTTCTCAGCAAAATGGCTAAAGCGACTAGTTTGACTGAATTTAGTTGCCTCCTACAAACATTATGGATGCATCAATCTTAGCGCTGCGGAGGCCATCATGGCAGTAGAGGTGCAGCAGTTGCTTGCCCATTCACCTCTTTTCTGTTAACTGACAGTTACCGTGACCCTGTTTTGTGTTGTCCGACAGCTCTTTTTGCCTAACCTGCGCTTTGATACTTGGGAGTGTATTTTATGAGTATTATAACCACAATTTCTATTTGATTTTGCCTTTTTTCTCGTGTCGTTCCTTGAGTGCTCTAATGCTCAGTTTCGGATCCAGTCACTTATTGGTTGCATCGTCCTAGCCATGTAGGCTGGCCTTTGTGCCGCATTAACAGTTTCGCTTTCTCAATTCCTTAATAATGTAAATGCGTTTTGTCTTGGAGTTTAGTCTTTTTACCTCCAAAGGGACGAAGTAGGTTACAGCTGGGGCATTTAATTAAACAGCCAGTTAAAGGGTGCCTTTCCTAGGGATTTGGTCGGGTCTTTAAACTCCAATGCGCGTTGGCATTAAACTAACGATCGTCGAAAGCGTTGAGAGTGGGTTCTTCTTATTCTTCGTGGACGGTGTTTAGGTCGTATGAAATCCCTTCGTTGCTTGGCCTCAAGCTTTTATTTATGTTATTGCAAAAGTTAGGAGTCTGTGAGGTTTACAATGCGTAACTCGGATATTATTCATTTGGATCTCAAGGAAAGGGGTAAGAATTCGTCCTATTAACGAAAGCCATGACATTTCATTAAACGCTTCGATAAAGTTTAGCAAGCATTGTATTCTAGCACATCCTACCAAAGAAGTGTTTTGGTAAGGGAGTGCCTGGAATGCCTTATAGTACCAGCAAATAACGAAGAGTGTCATTAGTGTCCACAGTAAACTAGGTGTGCCTTTTTTGGCTGTAAATGACGACCATATTTGAAAAGCATGGGACTGACAGGCCCCAACCTATTTCAAGGCGAACAACAAATAGCTAAGAGTTTCAAATTTATGCTTAATATCAATGAGTGTTATGAGTAGTTGTGGTTTCGCATAAAAACCATGAGGCTAGTACATTTAATCAGGTGCTTAAATGAATAGCATCGCATGCAACTTAAACAAGAAAAAGATGTGTGCAAACTTGAGCAAAAATTTTACCAATTGGTTTTAAGCCGTAAATTAACCTCATTTTGCATATCATGCAAATTAAAACAGGTCTTTAGTTGAATTATTTTGCTCTTCACATTCAAGGTCACCAGCGGTAACTGCTTTCCTTCTCGTTGGCTCCCTATAATTTTCATATCAATGGCATGGGTTTGCTATGCAGTTGATAACTAAGGATTATTTGGTAAGGTAGCACATCGAGATGGGAATTTCACAACAATGCAACGCGCCTGACTGCGGGTAAGAACCTGAATATGTGCGTCTTAGCGACAGATATGAAGTAGGAATTCTGCGGTAGGCATTGCTTCGCACATAACTCAGGTGGAAACAAATTGCATTTCATGCTTCTCAATTAAGTCTTACCTACATAAATTTTCAATGATAGTTAACCAAGTAGGTTTTACGGTTATGTTAAGATCTCCATTTTTATTTGTAGTAACTTTGTTCATGCAAGTCGCTTAAGTGTCTAGGTCTCTCTAAGGGTAATCAATTGAGAACAGATGCCATATGTTGTGTTAATCAATTTAAGTTGTTTAACAGCAGCGTAGTTATGCTATGGAAGTAATTGCTCAATGAGAGAGCTGATTACCGCGTTCAGCAGCAGAGGGAGATCTCGGTCACAATTAGGTTTTGACTCATGATTAAGGCCGGTGTGTGCATAGAGCAGCACCGATGCCAAGTAATGGCAAACTAAAGTAGGTGCTCTATCCCTCACTTGGATTCGAAACTGCCTCAATTGTGATTCCTTACAAGTGGCTTGTTACGGGATTGGGAAAAGAAATCTTATACAAAATTGCATCTCCTTTCCATGAGTCGATACATAGAGTGTGATCTAATACAAATGTCAGCCACAAAATGTTTTTTTTTTACATTAGAGGGAATCAATTAAGAATTGGTGCCAAATGTTATGTTACTTCTGTTCAAATGCGGTTTAGTTCAAGTGAAGGATATTGGTATTCAGGAATGATCGTAGTGCAATGCGTCTGATGAGGTGAGTTAAGCGCACGACTGTAGCTATTTAATTGGACTTGCCTGCCATTATTTGCAAACTTACTCGCTTCCCTCCTATCTCTGGTGGCGGTGCTAACCCTAGTGTTGTCACTAAACGGTAGACATTGTCACTGGTAAGGGATCATTTTCCGGAGTAAAGTAAGCTTGCACAACAAATGGGAACTCGTACCTATTTGTCAAAAACAAACTTTGTCGATTCCGCTGGAAAGCTAGATGCCCTTTTATCGTACAAATGTTTTCCGAGAGGGCGAAAATTCTCGTGACGCTGTTTTGATCCTAGGTTATTTGAACGAGCAGGCCAGGTGTGTCCGAAGTATTTAGCTCATGTTTCTGTAGTGAAAACAAGCCTACTAAGGACTCAGGGTCGATCTTGTTTCGCAGTTGTTTAGAGCAAGGTTGCGGTTTTAAATGGGCATGAGAGGTGTGAGGATGCACAAGATATACAAGGAGTGCTCTTTCGCACCGGTGTAGGCATGTGCCTTATTTGATCTGTTTCGATCAAGATTGCTCGGATTGGGCACTTGGCAGCTTACTTTCCCGCACGCATTCTGCCAGCAGTGTTGGTGTGGTTAAACCCCTCAAAGAGAGCAGAGTGGAGTAAGGTAAAGGACGAGATGCATTTCCAAAAACAGTGCTTTGCTGGGCTGCATACGAGCATTGTTTTATGCTTCTCGGGCAGTTCTCTTTCTCCTTGTTAATAACTAGGTGTGAAAAATTTGTTTGCTTTGCACAAATTCAGCAACAATTTCGAAGCTCTGTTTCACGGTAGGCAGCACTGGGATTGAGTAACCTGTTAGATTCATACTAAATAAGATCAAACGAAAATTGATCTCTTAAGCCATGCTAATGAATGCTTGCATAATGCAGGAAAAATGAGAGCAAACAAGGCCATTTGCCTCATTTCGCAGAGGCGGCTTGCAGATCACCAGTAAATTCAACCCAAATCACTAATTTTGCCCACCTTGTCAAGTCGACCTATCTGCACATACTAAGCAGATCCTATAATGCCTTAGAAATAGGCGCTGATAAAGTCTCTAATACGTGTCATTTTTATTAATTCTTGCTTCGTCAAATCTATGGTTAGTGTGTGCTTGGAATTTTACTGTGCTCACCGCACTCAAGCATTGCATGCCCCATAATTTTTCCGTATTTTTCCTCCATGCACCAAAATCCACCAGCAGAGAAGCGCGCTGCTTCGTCCTTCCTACTCCTTTTCCTGTCTTAGCCTTCTCTCCCTTTTCCTTCATACCTGTGAACAATTCCCTGCTACCTCAACCACCTTTAATTGGGTTATAGTAATTTTTTCTGTGAGTTCCTCTTTAACCCTCCACCGGTCCCACTCTGCACTAGGGCGTGCTCAAATGACGCAAAGATAAATGGCCTCTAGATTAGACCTGCTCAAATACAAGGCTTGTTCACCATTTCTCTCCACCTCATGGAATTGCCACCTGCTCCTCCTCCACCTGATCAGAAGAGAGCTGAAGTGGGCGTATTTTTCCTACCGTGTAAACTAGAACTGGTGCAGCTATTTTGTCATTGATTTCGGTAGAGTGCATCTATCTTGCACGTTAGCCCTTGATAGCCTTCTCATCCATCTGCGACTCTAAAGACCGTATGGCTAGTCCTATCGTATTACTTCCCGCTATTTTGTCTAAGACAATAAGGTTGCCACCTGTACTTGTCAAAGTCGCTCACAACCTAAACCATCTCGTTAAACCGAAAAGGCTAACAAGTGCTGCAAGTGCTCATTTGCACCTGCTGTTGCAGAGCTCATGATAGAAGCAAATGAAGAATTAGGTGATGAGAATGATTGATGCATATTGTACCAGTTTTAGATTACCCGGTAGGAAAAATGCGCCCATTTTGCTCTTCTGTGGTCGGGTGCAGGACAAGCAGATGGAAATCCCATGAGGTGGAGAGAAGTGGTGAATAAGCCTTTAATTAGGCAGATCTGATTTAAATGTTATTTGTTATTACGTTATTTGATAATGCCCTAGTGCAGAGTTGGTCTAGTGAAGAGACAAATATGAACTCGCAAAGAGGAAGCTGCCATCCAACATGTAATTTGGATGAGGTGGTAGGGAATCGTATGTAGGTAAGAAGGATAGCTGAGTGAAGACTAAGATAGGCCATTCACTTGTTAGTGAAGAGGATAAGTAAGGACACAGAATCCGTTTCGTGCATGGGAAGATTGACCGGTGGGAAATAGAGGGACACGAAATGCTGGCAAGCCTGGTGAGAGTGGTAAAAGGCAAAGAAGACACTCACTAATGACACGTTGAAGTGGCGAATGAAAAAATGGACGTAGACTAAGTGGCTCCTCTACGCCCATTTGCAAGACATCATCGGGTCTGATCCTTTTGAGCAGCCTGATTCTCAGCTCATGCTATGTGGAGTTATGCCGACAAGAATGGGCAGCTAAGCATATTTCATTGGTTGGGTTTAATGACGCCGAGAAAGACATCTCCATGGGAATGAGGCTTGCCCGAGAGATCAAACCGTCTGGACATAAGCCAGATCCAATGATGGACTTAGAGGAGCCTCCTGGTCTAAGGCAAGTGCCTTCCTTGTCTTTAACTACGCTTACTAAACCCTCAACTGCGGCATTTGCCATTACTTCTGATCGTATCTACTCCCCACAATCAGCCTTCACCTAACAATCAGAGTAGTTCTTTGGCTTTTCATTCTATGCTGACACGTGAATTTCTCGCTCCTCTGCTTATTTTACCCTTCTCCCGATTTTCATTGCTTCAAACCCATAAACAATTCTCCACCGCCTCATTTTTTACTTCATTGGATGATTGGGTCCCATATGTGTGTCCTTCTTCATCCCTTCGCATTTTTAAATAACAAAGGCTGATAGCCTAGATCAGATCTGCACGGAATGACATGGATTTGACTAATACACCCTGTCCGAATTCTAAGCCTGTTCCCAATTTCTTTCCACCTCTTACCGCAGTTTCTCCAACATCACCTTCGCTGCATCTACTCCTCCTTCTCCACCTCACTTATCGAAATCTGGCCCTGTTGTTCCTACTTCACAATTTTAAGCTCGCCTAACTTCCACTAATTTATCCCGTTGCTTATTTTATTTTGCTTTTGGAAAAGATAAATGAAACTTCAATGAGCAATTTATGGGTTCCAGAGCTACATTCAAAGACCTGCCTTACCAAATTGCAATATTTACATGACTTTCAGCACCTTTGGTCATGATCCATCACACTTTTGCCTGCAGAGGACAACCGCGCCTGAAACTGAGCAAAAACGACAAGCAAAATAGAAATTTAATGGCAAAATTAAATACTACCGTTGGCCAGTGCGAAAAGGTATGTACACGAGGACATGTACAAGATCATGATCTCATACTAGCAATCGCATAGTCGCTGCAACATAATCTGCTATGATGACATCACCGTTGGTCTCATTTCTGTTACGTAATTGGCACTCTTCGTGATGATATGTTAAACGAAATTAATTTATTCCCTGCCGTGTTTGTCACAATACATTTACAGTTATATTTAGGGTTTTATTTCGCTAAGTGGTGAAAATGTCGGTTCTTCAGATGCGGCAAACAACATATCGCGCAGATGCACTCATGCATTTCCTAGTCGTATTATGCCATAAGAGTGAAGGCGACTTTAAATCCGACCTTCATGAACTCATTGTAAGATCAATGCTTGAATCACTTTTGCAACGGACCACATCTTGCAAATCAAATGTGGCAATCTTGATGCTCCACTCCATCTTGATTTTTTGGGTGGCATTCTTAGCAAGCAGGTTTATCGGGTCCATTGGCATGACCTGGTGACTAGTTGCCTGTCAAGGGCAATAAGTCCACCGAAGTGCAGCTGCAGTCAAACAGATGATTAAAAGATGGCAGAATTCCTATTCATCTTTAAGCGCCCCTACTTCAGAGGGAAGTGGAGGCTCAACTTCAATCCATCTACGGCGACAGAGGCCTTCTTGGAGCCGCAATAAGAGTGGAAAACCATTGTTTTTCTAAGCCGACAAGGATGCGTCAAACGACTCAATCCTCTCCTACTTGACGTATTTGCTCAAAAGCTGCAGCACATGGTGAATACAAGATGACTGTCAAGTGCTGAAAGTGCTCGTTCTTACCTGCTTTCGTAGAGCGCAAGATAGAGCACTCCCTACCAAATCGAATGCTTGAATAGGCAGCAAGATAGATTAGTAGGCGTTTTAGAAGCAATGCGCTCATCTCTGCCCCTGTTTGGTCAGGTAAAGAGATGTAGGTGGAGATCGAGTGAATTGGTGGGAGAGAACCTGGTTGTGATGGTAGGAGAGAAGTTGTAAACATGCCTCAAATTTGGGTTTGTTTGATCTTGGTTATTTGTCGTTGTGCTATTTGAGCAAATCTTAATGCACAGCAGGACTGGTGATTGGGTTAGAGGGAACTCACAAAAGACGCTGTCATCCAATGAGGCAGGTGAATTAGGTGGCAGAGAATTGCTCATGGGTATGAAGGAGAGGTGTGAGAAGAGAAGTAAAGGAGCAAGAAGAGCAGGTGCCATTAAGGAAAATAAAATTGAAACAAAGAAGCACTCTTCTTTCTAGGAGCGCAAGTAAAAAGCATAGAAGCCGCTGACTAAAGATGCGTTAAAGTGGGATTATGATGTGGATTTTTGTTGACTTGACTAAAAGCTGCAAGTCGCCTTTGCGGAATGAGGAATGCGCGGGGGAACAAATAGCCTTGCCTGCCCTTAGTTGCAAGGCCTGCTGCCAGATAAAATGCAGCAGTATTTTTAAGTGAGAGGTTGATATTGACCAAGCTAGTAGACTTCTGCAGGTCTTCTAGTGCTGCTGCTTGCTTTGTGATTGCAGACGCATGTAAGTGGCATTTCAGTGCTTGTTCTTTCCTCTGGCCTCAGCCAAACAGACATGATTTGTCTCCTAAGTCGCAACAAGGATCATGCTGCCTGTGTGGGTGGGTGGAAGTACATCAGTCAATCAGTGATGCATTACAAACAGCAAGCAGCAAACTAGATGGCAGACCTACATTTTGAAGGATGTGGAGCTGTTGGACAGGAAACGGTGTGATGTTTGCTTGGTTGGCCTTAAAAAGGAGTCAGCATGGTCGGTTGTTTAATCGGTTACCCACCACCCTGTAAATGAGTGCGAAAGTAAAAGAGGCGAACTTCTGATGCCGACCCTTGTTCCGTTCTCAGGCGAATCATTAAATTGCATTCTGGATTGCGATGGCAGTGCGTGCAATTCTCATGTGGTAAGAAAGTTACAGTAAATATTTGGCCAAAAGATAAGGAAAGGGTTAAGGCATTAATGAAGAGATGGAAAAGGGGTGAAGAGCCTTAGAAATCGACATTATAGTGCACCATCCCCAGCCTGAGATGCTCTTTCCCTAAACCGTTTTCTAAGGAACTACTACAAGTTATTTTTTAATGGCAAGCTTAAATAAGGAAGTAAGTGGTGAGCAAAGCACGCAAAAGGATCGTAGACAAGACGCATTCATGCCTTCTGCCTCAAGACTGCCTGAACCGCACTTCTGACTGTTTCCGATGATGCACATGACTATAGCGTAATATTCTACAACATCACATCCCACCCTGCTGGCAATCGCTTGAGGGGAACAGTAACAAAGCTGCAAGTAGAAGAACTGCAAAACAACTAAAGCATGCGCACAAATGGGATGACAGGCGAATAAATTCTGCCCATTTTCAAACCTAAGCGGTGCATACCCACAGCGGTTGGGCCGAAGCTGTATATCTTTTCACACATTTACCAACAGACCCCAAGGAACATGTAATGCTGCATGAATTATCCATCTACGTGAGCATCAGCCACAACTTCGAAGACGTGTGCCCCTACTCTTACCAAATTGCTTGCTATCATCGACAAGGAATGGTAAAATTGCTCAACTAAGGCGATATGACTGTCAAGGTGACCGTTACCGGAAGTCAACTGGTGCCTAGTAGCAGTGCTTCTCTTCTTCGCTGAGCCGCATGCATCACTCAACAGGAAGAGGAGTGGCATAAACAGCATTTGCGAGACATCCATGATGATCTTCAAGTTTCTATGACATTAAGGAGACGCTTGACTACAACGCGACTGGTTCCTCCTGACCTTCAAATGAATCTCGAGTGCCTTCCACCTTGGAATTCGAATCCAGAGACGTAGATTCTGCCGACCAACAGTGCCACCTTGACTTCGTCGCCGATTTTTATTTAAAGATCAATCAAGCAAACATCGCACCGTTTTCTATCCAACATCGATGCCTGACTTTTAGGGCCAAACAGGAGAACATAAAGCAGTTCTTCAATTGCGACTTCCGCATCCTTTGAAATGCGGGTCTGCCATCTGGTTCGTCTCTTGCTGTTTGCAATGCATCACTTTGATTGACGGATGCAATTTACACTCACCCACACAGGCAGCATGATCCTTGCTGCGACTTAGAAGACAAATGGTATATATTTGGCAAGAGGTAGAGGCAGAAACAAGCACTGAAATGTCACTTACATGCGTCTGCAATCACCAGGTAAACAGCAGCACTGGAGGACCTGTGAAGTCTACTAGCTTACTCAATATCAAATTCTCACTTCAAAAAAATGTACCATTTTACCTCGCAACAGGCCTGGCAACTAAGGGTAGGCAAGGCCATTTGTTCCCTCGCGGATTCCCCATCCTGCAGAAGCAGCTTGCACGCTACCGTTGTATTCCACATCATGTGATCTCAGGATCAAGCTCTACATTCAAAGCAGACCCAATGAGGTCTTCGAGATGGACGTAGAGGAACTTCACAGTCTGCGCCATCTTTCCTCACCCCTACTTGAACGCATCTTCAGTGGACGTTTTCTTTGTCTTTTACTTGCGCTCTAAGTTATGCGAGTCCCATTATTCCCACCGTCTCCTTACTCCATACATCCAATTCCACCTAGGAAGAAGAGTGTTTCTTTTTGCGAATTTATTTTCCTTAGTGGCAGGTGCTCTTCTTGCTCATTTACCTCTCTTGTCACATTTTTCATTCACACCTGTGAACAATTCTCTACCACCTCATTCACCTACCTCACTGGATGACAGCGTCTTCTTCGTGAGTTCCTTCCAATCCAATCATCAGTCCTGGTTTGCATTAAGACGTGCTTAAATAACGCAACCAACAATAACCAAAATCAGATCGACCCAATTTTGAAGCTTGTTCTCAATTTCTCTCACTCTATCTCAGCAATGTCTCTCACACAAACTATATTTGATCAGCAGGCTTTGTTACTTGGGGTTCCACTTTAGAAGCACTCCTTTCCCGCTAATGCCAATGGATTGCTTGTTCTTCCACGTTCAACTCTCATAAGTTTTACCGGATTTTCGAAGACCATTGCCCCCTTTAATTGCGTGTCGCGTGCAATGATGAAACACGCACAAAAATGTACAGCGCGATTCGCGGTAATATAACCGCTGATTTGTTCACAAATGCAGCCGTTCAGTCAAAAGAAGGAAGGAAACTTTAAGCCAAAGACTAATGCGCCTCATACGAATGAGTCAGCAAATGGGGGATGGTGAGGTAAATCAGTGCAGTCAAAGTACCATGCAGTTAAAGAGAAACGCCGACATATAAATAACTGCAGCAAGTGGAACCAGAACGCGCAGCACATTAAACCCATTTCGATCGTTCTTCATCCCAATGTTAAGCTAACGGGATAAGTGTGGAGGTATTTAGGTGGTATGGCAGTGTTTCCAAAATGGCACACAAAGCATAGGATTGCATTTGTCAAAGGTCAATAAAGGGGCATCATGGCCATTCAGGCCGGGAATAGCCGCATTCCTATCTCCAAAACACTGCACTAGTCTCCTCTTAGTTTGCAAACTCCTTCGCAGACTCAAAACTGTCCCTGCATCAGCAATGCTGCTACATATAATCGAAGCTTAAAGTTTCACCTTCTTGGCAAGTGTGCTCCTCTTTGAGACCATCATGCATATCTTTAAGGCCTTTGTGAGTTACTCCGAATCCAATCACCAGTCCCGCTGTGTATTACGACATTAGGAAAAATAACGCAATGAATAATAACCAAAATTAGACCAACCCAAATTCAAAGCTTGTTTTCAATTTCTCTCATTCTATCGCAGCAGTTTCTCTCACACCACCGCACCCAATCTCCATCTGCACCTACACCTGACCTTACGAGAGCAGAGATGAGCGCATTGCTCCTAAAACTCCCACCGATCTATCTTGTTGCTTATTCAAGCATTCACTTTGGTAGGGAGTGCTCATATCTTGCGCTCTGCACTAGCAGCACTTGACAGTCATTACGTTTTCACAAGGTTTTGTAGCTTATAGGCAGCTACGTCAAGTAGGAGAGGATTGATTAGTTTGACGCATTCTTGTCACTTTAGAAAAGCAATGGTACTCCGATCTAATTGAGGCTCTAAGATGGCCTCTGTTGTCGTGGATGGATTGAAGTTGCGCCCCCACTTCCATTTGAAGGCATGCGCTTAAAGAAGAATAGGAATTTAGCCATGCCCTACTCCTTTGTTTAACCGCAGCTGCACTTGGGTGGACTTATTGCCCTTGCCAGGCAACCAACCAACCTCTATGCTCGACATACACGTTTTGCATAGCGGAAGAACAGCTGCTGCTCGGAATGCAATCAAATTTGGCATGTAAAGTCCAGTTTTTAGAGCCTTGTTAGATTTAGTTATTTGGTGCACGACATCATAGCTATCAAGAAGAAGTGAAGCGCTAATTACGTAACAGAAATAAGAGCATCGGTGTAGTCATCAAAGGAGATTATGTTGCACCGACTATGCCGCTGCTGGTGTGAGATCATGAACATGTGCATGTCCTCGTGTACATTTCTTTTCCGCATTGGCCAACACTGGTCATTAATTTAGCCCTTTAAATTTAAATTTTGCTTTTATTTATGTTCAACTGCAGGTGCAAGTGTTCTTTGGAGGCAGAGGTGCGACGGACCATGACAAAAGGTGCTGAAAGTTATGCAAAGGTTGCAATTTGGTAGTGCAGTGTTTTGACTGTAGCTTTTTAACCCATAAATTGCTCATGGAAGATGCAGCTTATCTTTTCCAAAAGCAAGACAAAATAAGCAGCAGGATAGATTGATGGAAGTTGGACAAGCTTGAAATTGCGAAGTAGGAACAACAGGGTAAGATTTCGATTGGTCGGTTGGAGGAGGGGGGAAGTAGAAGCAATGCGGGTAAAGTGAGACGGGATAAACAGCGGTGATAAAGGGAAAGAAATTAAGATCAAGCCTTGAAGTTGGGCGGTGTTTCGATCAAATCCATGTTAGCCTGTGCAGGATGTTGCGACAAGGGTCATGTTACTAGTGCATGTGTCAATCAAAGTGATGCAACGCGAACAATAAGCAACGAACCTGATGACAGACATACTTTACGAATAGTGTGGAAATCAGGATTGAAGAACTGCCTTGTCTCCTCCTGTTCGGCTTCTTAAGTAAGGCATCGATTTTGGAGAGGAAACGATCTGACGTTTGCTTCATTTGCCTGAAAATGGAAAAAATGCAACTAAGTCAATCGGACACTGCCTGTCAAATAAATCTCGGCGATACCCCACACAGATTGCCTCAACTATGACAAAGGACAGCTTCTGATGCCTATCCCTGTTCTTCCCCACAGAAGTCATTAAATTGCATTGAGAAAGGTAGTAACAATGCATTCAGTCCTTCTGTAGTAGAAGAGCAACCGTAAATAATCAGCTACGAATTACGAAATCCATTGAAATGGAAAGGTGGTAATAAATGTGGTGGGATTGAAGTGAGCAATTGCAGGCAGCAAGCAAAGTGGACTAGGAACCGCCACTCTGGGAGGTCAATCACAGTCCGTGCACAAATGAACAAGCGAGTACTCCACACAGCACCATTGATCAGGAAGACAACTGCTTAATAACTACAAATTGTTTTAAAACCAGTCAAGCTGACCATTCTTTCTCAAAATTCACTTCGCGTTTTACCCTGCTCGACTGCTGACCACCAATTTTGTAACTTTAGCTGATGAGTGTAAGCTTATGCCATCTCCTACGAGGATCAACCTGTTCCACACTGTTCGCAAATTTTTGTGCTATGCTCCCCAAATACCACGAAAACTTTCCTGTTGTAGCATTTTTTGGGGAGATGCAGACAGAGGGCGCGGACCCTCAGATGACGTATGTGATGCGTGTAAAAGCGCGGCAGCTTGTCAGATGTTTGCTGAATGGCACCCGTCGCGTTAGTGCAAACCAGCCTGACTAGAGGTGTGAGATCTTAATTATCCCTTGTGAACTCCAAGCAGGTATATCTCACATTGGATAGGGCAGTGTCACTTTCCTTTGCTTAGGTCCGCAGTGGCAGTCTAAAGCACAAAATGTCTGACATTTTGTGCTGACCTTGTCCAAATGGAAAGTTTGTTGAGCAGGTGCGCTCGCTGATCAGAGGCAAATGCTTGTCTCCACTGTTAATGCGCAGTTGCGTGAAGCATATTTCGAGATGTTGGGTTGTGCTAGTGCAAAATGGCAGTGTTGGCACCTTGCATGGGTCTAATGGGGCAATATGCCGCATCCCCACCACCACTTACTATTGCACACGAGGCTGAAGCAAAATAACCAAACAAGTGCTGCTCCATGGACGTCTGATTAACTACCGCCTTTCCATACTCATCACGTGCTTCACATGCTTGTAATTTGTTGTCAGCTGCTACAACAGGTAATTTTCTGGATAATTTGGGAGCACGCTACACAAAACAGCACAAGGAGTTTAAAACTTTAGGTCTTAAATGCAGGTCAAGCGGTTTATGCTTTATGCATCTGGTTCATTGGATGATTAACCGTCGGCACATAATAATTCTACTACCGGTAGTCAGTTTACAAACCGACTCAGCAAAAGACATTTACCACGTGATAGAAGAAACAGTCGGTAGGTGTGACATATTAAGCTGAGATATCTAGAAATGAGTAGAATAAAATGATATAACTTCGGTGGCAATGACGCGCTAGGAGGGAGGGGAAATGAAGTAGAACAAGGTGAACAGGGTAAAAGACATCTGAACCTCTTAAAGTAACAAAGGTTTTATGTATGAGCCTCAACAGTTCTAATTCTGCTGCTGAAGTATTATTATTATGCTCTGGCCGCACCTGGTCTACGGGTTTGTTAAGAATAAGAAATGCTTGAAGCAACTACAGAAAGGATCACGCTACCGAGTCTTAATGCCAATCATTTCTGGGGGAATATTACGGAGCCTTGGTGGTCGAAACGTGTTTTAACACTTAATTAGAAGAGCTGTGGCGAGTAACCACTAAGTGTAATAGGCTGCCATGTTTCATGTCGGATCCATTCTAGATCTGCATGATGAGATCATTTCGCAGTTCCTAAACGATATTATTTTTGTCAAAAAAGGATTCCTAATATATTTAGAATGCCATGATTTGTTGCACAGCACAAAAGACACCACAGTAATTGCAGATAGTAGGAAGCACTGAGTATGCTTGTTATAAATATCAGGAAAATCCATTAAAAACAAGCAGCATTTATGCACTTTACTACCTCACTCCTACCATTGAAATAATCCGCATTGAACTGTAGCCATTTTAGAAAGTATCCTACGCTTAAAATGAGCTCTGATGTGGCAGAAATAACATCGAAATTATGAACTAATCTTAATCTTAGAGTCCCAAACATGCCGCAGCTGATAGTTGTATCACATCACACTCTTTCGGCATCCGCAAAAAAATAGTTATTTTACTGGAGATTTGCACGTCGCTAGTAAGACCTTATTTTGATCGGT
This sequence comes from Taenia pisiformis, assembly GCA_023968675.1. Lineage (NCBI taxonomy): Eukaryota > Metazoa > Platyhelminthes > Cestoda > Cyclophyllidea > Taeniidae > Taenia > Taenia pisiformis. The sequence continues at coordinate 7,289,552 of CM043730.1, forward strand.
TCCAGATCGAAGAGAGGGAACATAGTATATAGGCAAATTTGCCAATGCCTTATGCATCGACCTGAGGCATGAGTGAGAATCCCAATTTCATCCAGGTCTTCTCGATGGTGCTAAGCATGGGAAGCAGTTCCCACGTAGACTAGTCACTTTCAAGCCACAACCCTGTCTCCGCTAAGCAAAGTGAATTGGCCAACACCGCGAAGCAGAGCTTAGGACACACACATTCAAGCGGTTTACCTGGGCAAGGTTACTAGGCATAAATGAGTTACATATTGGGCACAAAGTATGAAGTCCAATCATCTAGCGAATGATTATTGCTATATCTGGCATGAGAGGCTTGGCTATGAACCAGAGAATGCAATTTATTCTTACCCGAGTCATCTGCGAAACGGTACCAACCGCAAATTTCCGAAGAGTGGCCCGTGCTTGGCCAACTGGGCTTCATCAGACTAGTTGCGCTCTTGTGAATTTCACATTCCTCGATGCTGCCTTCATCAAGCAATCCTCAGTAATTACGTTAGTTTTCAAATATCCATGACTCATTTCCATTAGAATTGCGAAACAGTAGCTTGGAAGCGCATCCAACACGACTGCGAAACAGAAGGTAGTTACCGCTTATGACCTTGAGAATGGGGAGCAAATTTCTTCTACAAAATACTTGTTTTGCTTAGCATAATATGCAAAGCGGTATAAAATTGTAATTTAAACTTACAGAAGCACTTAATGTGCGTTTTAAGTATTTATGCATTTATGCACATTTATGCCACACGCAATGCTATTCATTCAATACACCTGATTTCTGCGTTCTATCCTGTGCTTTAAACTCGGTTAGGAAAACCTTGCCTTGTTTCATTTTATGCCACGTGTAATGCTTTTCATTCCACGCGATTGAAAATCTGGATGCCTTTTACCAACGTTCGGAGGGAAATTCGTAGCTAGTCATTAACACCTGTTAAGGTTTGAAGTTAATTTATTTTTGCATCTTGTCCTTCGCTTTAAAGTAGGTTGAGAAATGCTTGCCTTGATTACTCTCCCCAAATATGGCCCCGCCTATAACGCTATGGCTTTTGCTGGTGGTACGAAATCTTGCGCCTTCCAAGCGCTCGCGGTAAAAGGTATGGCGGTGTGAAGCTATGCAGAGAATGGAACCCATGCCACTTAATCTTATCGGCAAAAAATTAGACAAACCCACTATTCAACAGCTCTCAATGTAGCGCTTTGTTTTTTTGGACTGTTGGTTGGTCTTACAGACTTAAGGCGCCTTGCCATCAGCCCCTTTCCTCCCGATCTTGAACACATGTGCTCTGATCCTGTGCTTGGCCTCCTCTCGTCCTCTAGGGATGCTCACAACACTGCCTCGCTCATTTCCAGTGTTAGTTAGAGCTCAAACAATTCAAACGCGTTTGACTAATGCTAAAGAAATGTAGCTTTTTTGGCACAAAGTCAAATTGATGCCCCTGTGTAAGGCTAAGCAGATTGGCTGGCTTGCCTCCCTGGGCGAAGGTGACCACCTTGACCTAGCTGCGTAAGCTGGCCGCCTGGCCCTGACAGTAGTGGCATCCCTCCTTCTCTTAAATATCCTCATTCTGCCCATGCTTGGAACGCCAAAAAACACACTTTCAACGCATGCACCAGCCCCTAGCCCTAAAGCTCAACCAACCTATATCCATCAGCATAATGCCAAAGGAATGGAATTCTTAACAAATAGCCAAATTGGATTTTCATGTCGTAGGCTTCCCAAAGGAAAAAGGCAATGTCTTACAGCCAATTTATTCTTTTAATGCAACAAATCGAGTCTAGCGAGATCAGCCTAGATAACGATAAAAGCCACTGCTCATCGCAAGGGATGGAAAGCCCACTCCTGGTTCAGCATCACGTCAAACGCTCAGCAATGACCGAAGATCAGATCTTCAAGTTGGACTAGCAAAACAACTTCAAGCCACAGAGATCTGCCTGCGAAAACCCAACAAGCATAAACTAAGAATTGGAACATTCCCTTCAAACCGAGATCCAAACCACTAACTTGCCCATGCCCAACAAGCATCTGCTGGCAATGCGGTCACATGCAAAGCCAACTTAGCAAGCCAGACCAACATTCTAGCAAACGCCTAATGAAAAAAAGCAATGGCATCACTAGGGATAAGTTAAGGGGGCTATTCGCCTTGCGGCGCAACTATATCCGCTTTTATGTTGCACGAGACTCCTGCAGTTGCGGTGCCTGGACAATCAAACAATCGCAAGCTGGCTGATCAAACTGAATTCATTCACTGTCCAAAAGGCAAACACAATCCTATTACTATTTCTATACTTCCGCACAACCCTACTTTACGACAGATTCTCATTGCACCGGTCAAATCTACACCAGCAACAATGATGGGAAAAGCGAAGAGCTTCTGTGAGGTAATGGCAACCATTCCTTTTCTCTTGTTTTTCTTTTATTTAACTAATTAATCTTGTCTGAACACAACTGCAGGAATTCTCCTGGCGCATGTGCTACTCACCACGGACATCATCCATATGGTAAGAAGAACAAAGCAATAGCTACGTGAGGCAGCAGAACTCATTCAGAGCCAACGAAGTGACCAGAAGAACGGCACCAGCCCAATGTGCTATTTTAATTAATTTTCTAAGAAAAAAGGATAAAAGCAAAACCCACTAAGTGCTGAAATAAGTAAAGCAAAGCACTTAGAATCCAACTTGAATTCTACCCACGCCCAAAAACACAAACCCAGCGTAAAACTCACGCGAACAAAATAAGTAGCTCAAACGTAACGTAAAGAAATGATGCAATGACACTAAAAAAAATCTGATTTGTAATTTATTATTCGTAACCACCTTCATAGGCGCATAATTAGAGGACCTCAGTGAAATAGCTTTATCGAAAACAGAAGCTACAAATCAACCATCATGCGTAACTTCTTACACGCTTGCTGACAACGGCACCCCGGTTCTACCATCTAATGAAAACGACCACAATGGAGTCGATTCGCCATAACACACGATTACTCGCATTAACGCCTATGGTCATGATAACTGCATCGAAATCAAAACTGCCAGATGGCAGAGGCAGAATATATGCTGAAATATAAGAGAATTCTCTCAGCCTGGTCAATTACATGCAGAATTACCGGCGTGGTTACGACACCTACTTAAGTAGAAAGCCAACAATAATGAAACAGATTTAAAAGGATGAGACGAAAGCACTACGGATGTCAAGGAACACAAACTAGAAATAAACGTAACACAGAGATTTAAAAAATCTCATAACACAATGCATGGTTGACACATTGGCCGACCTACAATCTGATATCAGAAACAGGGGCGGACAGACAGTTTTATCTACGCCGCCGATCAAACTAATGCTGACCATTAAAAAATTTTTGATGGCACTAAAAGGCTTGCAATCCAGGCATCCAAAAGAGGTGAATTCGAATTCGATTATTTACGTATGGCACTCGTTAGCTATAATCTGTAGTGAAAAAAAGCACCGCCTAATAAATTGCAACCAGAAAAAACTTCACAATCCAAGTAAACAGCGTCAAAACAATGCCCATGAAACTAGCACGGATTAATGCCAAGGCCACGAAACGTAAATGCAACCTCATTAAGGTATGAATTATGCCCACCTGGCTATAGCCCACACCAGATGTAAGAGGGAGAAGAAAAAGAGGTAGCAGTGGTGGCAGTAAAGAATGCTACGAACTAGACAGATCTCCTCCCAACTGCGCTGTCCTGCGCTCATCATCATCTTTCTCATCCTTAGATCTGTCTTCGTTCTGCCACTAGTGAACGAGAGAGCGAGAAATAGACAGGGAGGGAGGAAAGAGTTTGAGCCACAGGTCGTGAGCATTCGCCTTTCCCGAACGCTCTTCTTCACTGAAGGATTATTCACCAACTAGCTTATGTGTCCATTTCACCGATAGCTACGTCACCCAACTTTTCGCTGAGTCCTTCACCTCACCTTTACAAGTCACGCTCCTATGTATGCACATTTCAATATTCAGGCCATTAGCACAGAGGCATTACATGAATACCCTTCCAAAGAAAAGACAGATAACTTGGTGCTGGTGGTAAATCAGTCTCAACGCATTGCTTAAAGTATCGTACAATGAAGGTGATGGGGTCTTGCAGGTGGGAAAAAAGGAATTCACAGCCAAGTTATAGAGCGTATGGCCTCACCTGGCCAGGTAGACGTGTGGAGGAAGATAATCAGCATTCCAGTGACGAAGAAAGCAACAAAACGTTCAAAGTTGTAAGGTAGCACCAAAAACTTACCCAGCTTGCCATTCCACAACATGCCTGCTCACGCTCCCACAAGTGGAAAACGGATTCCTCTGCATGCGGTTTAGTGGTTCTGACCGTTACACCTACCCATCCCCACCCAGAACGTCCCGGACCCCAAGGCAGGCAGGTTGGCAGGCAGCAGCGAGCAAGCAACTGAGCTACTTCAAGATCAAATTAACAGTCAGCCTCCCACCTCTAGCCACCTACAGTTCCATTCCAAAGAACATCGGTATTGTGAGTCAGGCATAGCCGTTGGGACAAAACAAGACGTCCCTACAGTCACATTATGCGAGGCATTTGCATCCACACCAGCATGTAGGTATATGACGCAAGTCAACCGAAAGTTGGAGGACGTAAATAACAACTAGCAACCCAGAACTACCACATCCCTTACCACACATCAAGTGCGACAGCACCCACAAACAAACAAACAACCAGCCAGACAAATGACAAGAGCATGCTCCCACGCAAAATGGCAACGCACACCGAATCCATCATTGCAGACAAAAAAGACAGCAACAACTCCGTGACTGCAATCCAATCCCACTTGAGCAAGCAAGGGGTGGGAGCAAGCGAGAGCAAAGGCGAAATTCGCAACGCAAACTTTTCACGCCAACTTCAATTACGCACAACCCAACAGCAAGCAACTACATGGAAAAGGACGGGCAATGAATTCAGCTCACAATGATCACTTATAAGCAAATGTGATGAACAGGAGCCCACCATATGATTATGTGGAAACTCTTTCCACTAAAATTGTCACCTACCCATTATTTATACTTCCACCCCATTGAGGAGTACAGTGATTGACGAATAGCCCAAGCATTCCTAACTCATGGCTCAGGACAAAAGATGAGGCCCAATACGTGCGCAAACCGAACCCATGTTTACGTGGCCACTCATAACATTCCTTGTGTGATGCGCCAAGAAAAGCCCAACGCAACACTGAGCACTGAGGTTCCAAATACTACGACGCAAGTCAAGGCACAGCAACTACTCAACGCACCGTCAGAACAATCCAAACTAGCCACCAAAAGCATTGTTCAACAGTAACACAAGTATGCGCACAAAGAGACGAAACGATTTAACAACCACCCATCAATGTAGCACGAACAATTGAGTGAGACGATGAGTGAGCATCAAGTGCCTTGGAAAGTTAAGCCTTCCTTTCTCAAATTGCACCGCATTACTCAAAACCCCTCCCTACAAAAGCAGCAACAAACAATTTGGAAGCAATCAAAGAGATCTGCACCACTCTCCAACAGCTGTGCTATACAGCAATAAATCATCACAATTAGGCAAGTTGATCACGAAGAAAAAAGTCCTGATGGTGACATTTTACGCACAAACGGCATGGATTGAAAGGTGTCTTGATATTATGAATACTTAGCAGAATTGAAATAACCAACAGACGCCAAGCCTTCAGTTGAGTAAGTAGACCCACTTCTCGGCACAATTATATCTCACCTATCCACACTTGCTACCATTAAAAAAAGAACCTATCACAAAGTGCCAACACAATCTCGCTTCCTCGTCCACAGCATTGCCAAACACGTAGTGGACGTGAGCAGACCTAGGGGTTGGAAAACAAAACGGCCTAAATAACGTCCACATCATGAGGTTCTCATCACGTCCACACTACTATGTAAGCGAATAAGAGAAACAGATCGACATATTCGCGAGACGCAAATCCAACTCAGAAACTGAAGCAACACACCTCCTACCAATCACAAAGCATAAAGAACCAATAACTAGCCGACAAAAGCATGTTAGCACGTAAAATAAGGAGACACACCAAATCATCCGCTCCACAGCGTCACATTGGCTGCAATACTACCTTACCTGAGAGCCGTGTGAAGCGATAATGAATGCGACATTCGTATTCATTGGTATCTCAAAGTTCTTCCATTCCTACCGAGCCACCAACCCCTTCTAACAGCCCCAAAGTATACCTAGCAAATGCACAGATATTAGCAATTGACAGCACAACGCACAATGCATACCTGTCAGCAAAACCAAAATTCTTTAAACAAAGTTATCACTTAGCAACAAAAATCCGCAGTTGTTAGAAGCAAACTAACCAGTAGTTGCCAACTTGACCTTATTTCACCATTTAAAGCATTGCAGAGCAAACGATGAACGTCATTAGATCTAGCAGTTAAAATACGTGGAGTCCTAACAGTGGCAGTGCAAAGACTGCCCGTAAGCTCTAGCAAGCAGGCGTACAGAGAAGGGCGTTTAGCGTATGGATGGCATATTAACAATTAGGAAAGCAAAACCAAGATGGAGCACCATATATTTACCGAATCTTTACCGTTTTAGGGCGAACCAAGCAGCGCAAGTAGAACCCAGCGACCACTGAACCGCGCGCCCCTTACACGCCACACCTACAAGTTGGCCAATAAAACAAACGAGCTTCTAATTTTGCGTATTTTTCGCAAGTCAAAAGTTAATGCAAACACCTAACTGCATATGTTGAACGAAAAATGTGAATGGCTACGTTGCACATTGGACCATTGCTTTGTGGGCACTAGGGAGGAAAGTAGCAGTAAATACTTCGATGCACATGGGCGGACTAATGTTAGCGAACAATGTAGAACAAAAATGAATTGCCTATTGCGAAAAAAAATGCCGCTTTTTGCTGCCAGCAAATCGTAAATTATGGCCAATTTTAAGCGTGTGTTTTATGGCAAAGGTCATATATATCTCTTACGATGCTTTACATTGTTCCATGATTGAGTGAGTGCTTTGAAGGAGTTGAATGTTTTTGGACCAAGCTTACCCCCTTACCTTGCAATTCGAATGAGAACCACGCCGGGGTTGTTCAAGATCACGAGTGCACGACCGGCCTGCATAATTAGCAGCTCGCACGATGTTTGCGCTTCTTCTTATTCCTCAGCTGACTGATCAAACTGACGATGGAAGCCAGATGCATGAATGGATACATTAATTAGTCGCTTACAGTGGGTGCCTTTTCTCTCAAAACTTAGGGTATTGGTGAAAACAGATGCCTGCAATACGAGTTAATTTGGATGAAGGAATGGGTTAATACATGAGGAGAGCTGGCGGCTGGAGGCCAATAAGGTAAAAGTTGGGGAACGCATGAAGTTGAGGATAGGTGGGAGCAAGGACACTTGCTACTTTGTGCTGTTACTGCCGATATGCTTGCGGGGATTTGAGAAACTGGGAGAATAGATTTACTGCTAATCGAATTCACTACGAATGCGGCCTTTGCGCCCGTTTCTGCAAGGAGAATGCATGCGTTGTATGAATCTTGTATGAATAGAACAAATTGCGCCATTTTTGCGTTGGATGACCTACGGTGAGGTTGAGAGGAAGGGATTTGTTTTTGACCGGGTTAGAGGTGTCATAAAGGAGGTTGGACTGAGCATCTGTGGTTGGAGAGGCGTCAGGGCGAGTAGCATCAAAGATGGGAGACTGACGACGGAAGCTGCAAATCAGGCTGCTCGTACCCAAAAGATACGCCTTTGCATGTGTCCGAGTATGGTGTGCTTATTCGCCACGTTTCTCCTTAATTTCGTTTAATTCCATCAAGGACAATGGGCACAGCTCAAAGATTAAGGCTCGATGATTAGTAATAAATGATGTTTTGACAGGAGAGATTAGAAGTCTCACAGCATGTAGCCAGTCAAAATACATCCATCTTTTGTATTTTAAAATGTAGCATACAGTAAACAATGTCGCGCAGTGTATCATCAAAAGTGTAGGCCATCACAGAATGGGTCTGTTCATTAGCCTAAAGTGATACTGGACTGCAGGGGTTGCAAACGCGATTACAGTTGATTTGGAATAAACCACCAATTAGCAACAGGCCGCTCCCTATTTTTAATGACCTGATTCTGGCGAATGCCACACAACTACCAAAAGACGCGATGAAATTTGTTCACGCCTTTGTTGAATGGGACGAAAATGATATTTTGCCCACTCATTCCATACCCCTAAATTGGCGAAATGTTGAGCACCAGAGCGAACCCGATTTGAGTCCGCGGCAGGCTTCAACGCAGCAGAGTGCAATGCTGAGCCTCCACTCGGTGTTAAAGCCTTGCTGATCGGCTTGAAGCCACCACCAGGTAAGTTTACTGCTCCGCCACCCGCATCTAACCCCTCCCACCGCCACCAATTTCACCTGCTGCCTTGGTCTACCAACTCTACACACCGCTCCACACTTTTAAGACGCCGCCATGCATGGCTTTGCTCCTGCACCTAATTGTCTTTAGCGTCAACATGCACTGGGGATTTCTTTGACACCTTGGTGACATTTTGGCTCTGATCAAAGCCGATGCATGGAGGCACACCCATTGAAATACAGAGTCGGAAAGGAAGATTTACCAGCATGGTATCATCGATAGCTTACGATAGTATGACTCCTCTTTGCCTTACCATTTTAATTCTCACCACCTGTACTCCATTTTCTTGAATTCAGCAGAAAAAATGCAGACGGGCTTCAATTTCATGGAGCAGGAAAGTCTATCACCCACCAACGTCTTTTATTTGCTAATCATCTTAGGCAGGTCAGGTAGGAGTCAGTGCCACTAGCATTGGTGGTTAAGGAAATGAAGGTCGCAATGCAACGAGTCTCTCCTTGGAATATGTTTTAGGCACATGTGTTATTGCAAACGAGTCAGCCTGGTAACAGCAGAAGCCAAAAAGAGAAACTGCACCCACTTTTATTCACCGGCGAAGCGTAGTCTGATTCGAGATTGAGAACTGTGCAGTGCGACTATCTTTACTGCTGACGTGGACTTGGTTGCACTTACTAAGCTTTGACCGATTCTACTATATTCGTGTGATGCAGCCTTTAGTTGGAGGTAAGATAAATGCAGAACCACCTCCGAGGAAACATAGGTGGCGTAACCAGCCCTACCTTTTCATTGCCAACTGCCAAGAAGTGTTTTAAGATTGCTTAGGCCATGCGTCTCGACTCCGACGCAGGTAGGCCCATTGACTCAGCTACATCCACTGTTAGTGCCTGCATCAAGGTTCAGGTGTGATGGGCCATCTGCAACGCATTAGCTGACCTACTCAACCTTTGTTTTCGTCCACATGACCGTTGATTCGCTGTACTGGTCAAATGAGGTTTAGTTAGGCCTAACTGGATCAACTTCATCTTTTGCATCTGCGCACAGTGACAGGCGGTAAGACTGAGCAATGATGAATAAATTCATTCCATTGATGGATGGAACAGTCGGTTGGACATGTGTGCTGTTGACAATGACTTCAATTTGGCTTGGGTGTTTAACTTATCAGAGGCAATCCATTGTCTCGTTTCATCCTGGACACCTGCATTCGTCAGCTTTCGACAATGTGCACTGACGGTATTCCTCATTCGGGTCAGTGAGGTGGCTAGCTGCCCTCAGAGGAAACAAGTCAGAAAAAGAGGGCAGAGCTGACAATTGGGTACCAAATACACCAGCATCAGCAGTTGGGAGTGCTCTTTACCTGCTTTTACTTCACCATGTCCATGGAGGCGCGAATCTATGCAATGCTGTGCGCGAAAAATTCGTCCTTAGCTCCCTTTGCTATTATGATGAGCGATGCAAAGGAGCAAGCAATATGCATACCGATTGCTCCCTGCTTATTTGCTCATAAAAATGATCACATTCTGAAGACGATGTGAGGACAGCTCCTGCCAGGGCGTCAAGGGTAGTGATGCCTCTCATAAATCTGGTAAATTTTCGTGAACTGTTTGCGGAATTATCCGGTTTAATTTTTGTTTCTCACCGCTTATTGATGGTCTTCTTGAAGTAGCGCTTAAGTGTCAAATTTGAATTGCATCCATTGGTCAATGTCGAGTTCAGAAGGAGAAACAACTACTGGACCTGCTTATTATTTGATTCTGGGTTAATCGGATCCCGATTGTGAATCACGGCGCACCGACCCTGGGCAGCTCTCAAATGCCTTGCTAAGGTTCCCTCTACGATTTAATTATCAGAAATGATCAGAATACGTAACTGCTGATGAGCTTTTGAAAATCGTCTCCATTTCGGTTTTGGAGTTCGACCCGCATTTCGAGCTAGTGCATGTTAAGCGTGAATAGGCAAATGTTGTGAGTGTGGGTTGTGTGGCTTATTACACTGACGTGAAGATGGCTACATCGCCACCACAAGCTGGTGGGTAGAGACGATGGACGAAGTCCGCTCTGGCAGCTATGTCTGCGACAACTCCGAAAATTTCAAGCGCATTGCATGAGCATTCTCCTTGTATGATTAATCTTTGTATGTGCAAACTGCCAGTGTCAATTGAATGCCGTAGGCAACTGCCTCATACAGCAGCATTCGCGGATGTTGGACGAACCCAGTGGGCATGACAACGATCGAGTTCTTGCGTTTGTTTAAATTCTAGACCACTAAAATAGGTGCACATAAGTAATTCATGTAGCAATGATTAAGGCCTTAGTCTATGGGAATCTGGGTGGAGCACACACAATAACTAAGGCAAACATGAGGTTAGTAAGCGGGAAGCTTTGGAGTTGCGGCTGCAAAGATTCTGAATCATGCAAATGGTAGTGACCTACAACGAGCTTCTTCAATTTTCTCTGAGTCAATTTCTTAATCGTAATTTATATGGACACAAAGCACTGCCCTCATTAATCAAACATTTTTAGACTCTCTACAAGCAAACTCTGCACTGTCCTTCCTCGCTTTGCCATCTTAAGACTCGTTGGCAGTAAACGGTGAAGCCATAAACATTTGGTTACCGCATTGAATCAGTACGTCATTACCATTTTGCATTTTTCGAAGGCGGGTTGGGTTAGGGATGAGGAGGGGTAAAACCCAGCACACTTGTTCCCACTTTCACTAGAATGCTACGCACCAAATCTATAATTTTTTTTTAAATTTCATAAGCACACGCATGTTTGTGATGGAAGTGTTGATTACCAAGAATAAAAAACATGCTGATGCAGTAACTAGAGTGGGAGTCAAACCGTGCTAGAGCTGACCAGGATGCGAGCCCGATGTTACCTCACCACCGGTTCGCAGCCTCAATGTGCGTGGCTGGGGAGCGGGGAGAAGATGAAGGAAAAAGTGGTGTCATTTTTGGTACCACTAAGCATGTTCGGCGAAGGATCGGTGCTGAGACAACACCATCGCTAAAGACCAGCACACCGAGTGCCGTGGCCGTTGAGTTACAAAAATATTACCAAACTCATTAGCGCAGTCCCTTGCCTTAGGCTGTAGCAGGGCAATTTTTAGGCTACGTACATTGAATAAGTTCCATTGATCTAAAGAATCCGTAATTGCACACATCGTTCACCTCCTATAGCCACAATTTTGAGTCTCTACCCACTTCGAATCATTGAAAAGCGATAAACGTGGCATTTTGCTTTCGCCATCGAAAAACACGAAACCGAACAGGAGGAGCACATTCGACAACATACAGAGCACAATAACGCCTACACGTATTTGCTGTTTAAGTCGTAAGTACCGCATGGGTAAATTGAGTAAAAATGCAGGTGATGCTTTTATGAAAGGAGGCTGACCATGCGCCATTAGTTCACTGTCTTCTGGTGCCATACAATGATCACATTCTGATAACATTGTGTAGGCGATTCCTCCGTTTGAAATCGGCATTGACAAGGAAATGGAATTCAGAGGTGATACAGAAGTGCTAACAAGGAGAATCACTAGATAGGAGGGTGAAGTTAAGATTTGTACTTCTTGTGTACTTCTAACCACTATTTTTGGTTTTCTCTAGGTGGCTCTTCGGTACCACCTCAGAATTGTGCTTCTGTGTCAGTGTCGCTCTCAAACGGAAATACACCTAATAAACCTCCTGCTGACAGCTATAACGTTCCCAAGGAGGCTTTATTAACAACGTCCGCATTTCAGTGAGGAGAAACGATCTCTGCCAAACAGCCAACCACATAGCACTTAGAGTCCCAAATGCTGATTGTGGTGGACCGTCAGGTGCTTTGCCACGTCCAATTACTTTCTATATATACGCTTGACTAAGCAGTTCTCAATGTTGGCCAAAGGGCATTAAGTAAACAGAAGCAAAAGCCTGCTCTCTGGACCAGCACTACCCTCATCAGTTCACCACGCTCATGGCAACGCCTTTGAGAAGTGGTTGCCATCTGCTCTTCCTCTTCAAATATAAAGAAAACTAAGAACAGGATCCAAAGTAAGGCATCTTCAGTGCATCAATCAGAGTGCTGTTCTCAAGCAGAATAGGCAGAATCTGAGATCCTAATCTGCATTGCTTTAGCAACTCGTATGAATGCGTTGCTGTCATTCCACAAAAGTCGATAGCAACCGTTCAAGTTACTGTTCCCTGACATGGATACTGGGCGGATTCTGGTGGCGCATCTCAACCTCTTACAGGCAATCAAGTTAAGTTTAGCCGATGAATGAGGAGTCGGCAGGATCGCAGCAAATGAACATGGCGTTTTTTGAGTCCACACACTCCGCCTGTCTACACCTCACAGACTGGCAGAGGCTTTGTCTCTGGGCAAAATAATGCCATGTATATTCGGTGCGTGATTTTAGCACTGGCAAGGCCCATTCTGAGTCCGGAAACTGTCGTGAGTGATGTGTAGTCTGCAACTATCCTTGATTGTGCAATACTTGTTCAACTAATGGTAAATGTGCGTGAGCTGCTCATTCGGTCAAACTGATTGATGTGTGCCTAGTGGATTGGTACTAGCTTTGTCGTCTCCTCAATAACTCTCTTGTCTGTAGTTATGAGAAGGGAATTCTCTGGGCCCAGCTCGTCCTACGCTTGCGAGTTCAACATTGGACAGGTAGACGTACATGCCTGCCAGGTAGTTGAATGAAGGAAGGAGGGAATAAAATTTGATGTCAGGTGGTCGAAAGCCAATACTGGTTACTCACAAGCAAACTCAAGAGCAAGGAGAAGGACAATGGAAAAATGGGATAAAGGAAGGCACTGGCTCTGATTCACAGAAACAGCTGACTTCCGACTTAGGTGCTTAGCTATATTGTTTCCTCACAACAACTTATAAAATTGCAAGCAGCTCAAACTTGCATTCCTTCATGGCAGTCAAAGTAAAGGTTGACAGACAGAGAACACCTTTTTGTTGGCGATTTGATTGACAAGGATTAATGCCGAGGATGCACTGCTCCAGACGACAACAGTCTCACGCCTTAAAACTTCTGCATTAGATGCATTGCTTTCGTAGTGAGGATGCCGAGGCGATGCAGTTTTGGTAAATGCATCTTCGTTGGCAAAGGTTTTTTTAACTAATTGATCCGTCATTGCAAATAATGCAGCGGCAAGCCATCGCAATTGCCTTGCTATGGCTAAACGTGTCCTTGCGCACCTCAGCCAAACCTTTCCCTTTCCGTCTTACTGCAATTGATTTTTGCATATATAACAGCAAGTTTTAGATGAAAGCACCTAGTGGCACATGTGATGGAAACACGCTGCGGAGGTTGAATCAGATTTTTAAGTCAAGCGCATGATTGCAATTGCCCTGGTCAAAACGACTGAAATGCATGCTGTTTCATTCGGTCAGCGCGCTTGCCGCTCCGTCATTTAGCTAGGGGACTTTGACGCCAAAATACCTCTAACCCTGTGCCAAAGCATCAACTAGATTGAGGTCTCGTAAAGTCGTCAAGGTGCCTCTAATGATCAAAGGATCATTCACCTAGCCCCAATCCCATTCGCCCACCTCACCGCCTTCTCGTATTTGCAATGCCAGATTTCCTGTAATTTGGTTACATCACGCTCCAGGCAGACTTCATTTGAGCGTGTGAAAGTAAGGCGCATTCTTAGGAAATTTTCAGTTTTTCCTTCTAATGTGAGGATTCGTCTATCAAACAAAACATCCAATCGAGAGGCCTTGCTGCAGTGGGCAGATGTAATGCACTGTGTGTCTGTGTGTTTGACTCCACTTCAATGCACTGCCCCTTATAGCGTGCCGACGCCCGTAGCCCAACAGCTACAGCACTACGTGTTTTAGCCCTCAGCTCATACCAACAACTTTAGGAGCGTGGTGGATCAAATATGATCTAAGTGGTATTTCAGTTGAATGGAACCTAATAGCCGTTCATGGAAGACAATATCAAATAAGCCACCGAGATCGAGCCTTTTCACTGATTAGTGTGGCACATCTGCCTTCTCACAGTTGGTGAGTTGCTCAGACATTGTCTGCCCTGTGACTGGAACATCGTTCAGGGTGGAATGGTGAGAAGACATGATTACTTCTATGCGAAGGCTGCTAGTGTGCGGTTCTGACCAACAATAAGTGGAAGACATTTTCCGGGCAGGGTAAGACCATTTCTTTGAGCTGACATTCTGGCTGCGATGCCAGCAGTGGTGTTCCAATCCATTCGCACAGGTGTATGCTTGATCTTGAGCTTCTCCACCTTCTGCTTAGGTCATTTTTCTTTGAGCGAATAGACTGCGTGCAGGTGGGCGTTAATATCAGTAGGTGGTTGGATAGTAAAAATAAGCACATTCAGGGAAGGAACGGTGTGTTGGGTTCTGCAAAGGATGAATTGCTACCGCACCACTCATCGAGGGGTTAATTATCTACCCTGCCAGCACCATAGAACGCTTGCTACACATGCGATTCACTAAGCGAGAGTCATTAAGGGAATGCACTTCACACGAGGGAAGGATCAGCATTTGCCCGTGACATCTAAGGAAGCTCTCTAAGCCAGCAACAACCTTATCAGTTCGACACGTTTATTATGCCACCCGTAAATAGCGCCACCTATATCCTCCTAATCTACAAGCTGCACAGAATCAGAAGAAAGCGATAGGTTAAGTTGGTTGGTGAGAGCAAGCAGCTCACACCTGTCTGGTCTGGCAAATCAAAAAGCGAGTGCATTTGTCTAATCTACTTATGCGAGACAGGTAGGCACAAGAAGACGTTGTGCACATCATTTCGCGGTCCAACAAAATCGCTAAGTGGCTGATTTGTCGAAAGTGACATGTGACTCGCTCATTGATCCTCGGGGAGACGATAACATGACTGTCGCGCAGAAGTCGGCAATTCTTGACAATTGCAACGAACCTATGGAGAGATGTCGGCTGCCGTTATCATCTGTAAGCAGCACACCACGGTCTGCTACGTTCCGCTTGCCCTAAGTTTAATGAAATGGGCTAACCTTTGGCATCCACTCGCTCCAGCCTTAAAGGCATGCATGGGCGATCGTAGAGCTGTGACAGTACCTGGAAGACTTCTGCTGGCACCAGTGGAAATTGTGCTAGTCAGTCTAGCCTGCTGCTTGTGTGTGGGTTGAGTCCAGAGACTTGATCGCACCTACTAAGCTTAGGCCGACTGCACTGTGGTCGGGTGATGTAGCACCAAGTTTGCGGTAGGAAAACCAAGGGCTCCCCATTGGGCGACCTTAACATCGGTGACAGTGAATCACTCGACCTGCAACAGGACATGTGTGACCACTATGCGTTTCGTGATGTTTAGTTCCAAAATTAGTGCTTAATTGGGTTAGAGGCTGGGTTATTTTCCCGGTAATGGGAAGAAGCTCAAAGAAAATCAGCCAGCGTAGCTCATTGGCTTAAAGCTTCGAGATGTAAGAAAGTAATGCATTGCACGTTTGGCGCCCTCCATTACCAGTGGTCACCATCAATGCGTACTCCCTTTTGGTTCATGGTAATGCCTTAGCAGACCAACAAATTCGAATACTTTTGCTAAACTTTTGCTGTCATGTGAATGATCCTCCTAGGAATGCTGCACAATGTAGGCCAGACACGATTGATTCTTTGAACAAATACGCGCTACAAATAATTCGGCGCAAAAGGGGGCGAGTGCCAACAGCTCCGTGGGCAATATGATGGCAATCTCAATGCCTGCTTTGCCATGAAGTGCGCCTGCCTTCTCACACCAACATCGGTCACGGTGACAATGCCAATGAAGTGGAAGTGGAAGCGTCGGCACTACCCCCTGTCGACGATGCCGATGGGGCTGTAATCTCATGCTTGTGGTTCAGGAGTCTGCATCGTTTAACGCCAGCTCATACGAAGAATGCAAGTGATAGCAATTGCAAATGATGGCAAATGCAAATCATAGCGTGTACCTATTTGTCACAATAAATGATAGCTCAGTCAGTGGGCAACTAATGCCTGCAAAACTTGCCTCTGTGGCCATAAATAGGTGTGCTATCCATTGGCATAGTGACTAGTTTCTTGTGCTTCGTTTTCCTCGACTCTGCCATTTTCCTTTGCAATGTGAAACTGATCCACACAATGGCAGTTCGCAGCAAGTTCCGGCTAAACTAAGAAAAACTGGATGTTGGCACACTTAGGCGCCCGCACATATGGAAATGATTGAATCTATTTCACTACAACTTCTTTCCTTACCCGTGCATCCTCCTTAGCCGAAATCCCAAGCTGCAAAGCAAAACAAATTATTTAAGCAATATGCCATCTTGTCAGTGAAGAAGTCGATGACGGCGAGACAGATGTGGTCCATCACGCAGCATGAGTCTGATATGCATTGAAAATGCAGCAAATGCCTTTCATCGTTTCGCGTTTTAGTAAAAGAGCTTGCCTAAGAAACTGAAATAGGGCTGGCGCCCTTAACAAAATGACCCGGGCCTGCATCAGGCTGCAGAGGTGGCATTTGCAGCAAAGTTAGTATCGTCACTGACCCTCGTGCTTGTGATTTTAATCATCCTCATCGTTTAAAGTTAATTTTATGCGAAAATCGTCAAAGGTGATGACTAAAGAACATAAAGAATTGTGAAAGTCATAACCAACATGCACGCACGGACTCGTGTAGTCTCTATAGCCGGAGCCGAGTGCAAGAACATGAGAAAACATGCAACGGTAAAGCCTGCTTGAATACCTTGACCGCCGCAAGAGAATGTGAACTTGTGGCAGTGTTGGGATCGTACGTCTAAAGAGGGCTAGCAACTACGACTGCTGTCAACTATCGCTCTCCAGTCAAATAGAGCTGCAGATCCGTGTTCGATGGTTGCACAGCTTAATTTTCCTTCCGTTGCTGATCTACCTTTGCATTTGTTTCCAGTTTTCCATGCTCTATCCTGGATATATCTTGGTTTCTCTCATTTATCATACCTCAACACCTACTTATTTTAATATTTTTGACTGCGTTCCACTTCGCGTGGTAATCCCGACTTTGCTGCGCTTTTTGTCAACATCTCATTAATGATTCCTACATTCCTTGCCTTGGCGTAGCTCTACGTGCCAGGTACACCTATTTTTCGATCTTCTTAACCTTAAAAGGTGTTTTGTTTGATTTAATTTAAATATTTTGAATGGTTTTCACGTGCATTCTATGCTCCTCACCAATTTGCTTCCTCTGTTTTACCGCACCGCATGCTGGACGCACAGTGGGTTCTGCGTTGATCAGCTTGATGCTCGTGGTTTTGCTGGGTGGTATGGTGCCAACTTCTTTCAAGCTGCTTTTGTCCAACACTTTCAACCGCATTGCTTCACACAAGCGTGTATTTTACGCGCCTCTCCATTATTGTGCACTTCTCTTAATGAATGCGTGTATCTAAATCCAAGTGAATTTTTGCTGCGTGTTAGTGCGAAGCGTTGTGCAGGTAGTTCCTCGATCCCTGATTTGTGCACCATAATGAATTCTGGTGAGCATAGGATCTTCGCAATGCAGGACACGCTAAACATGCGACCTGCAATTTTGGACCGCCCTTATCAAGCTGGCTCACTTTGTCTCGGAATCTAGGCAGATCACTTGCTTGGTTT
The DNA here is from genome assembly GCA_023968675.1 of Taenia pisiformis. Taxonomy (NCBI): domain Eukaryota; kingdom Metazoa; phylum Platyhelminthes; class Cestoda; order Cyclophyllidea; family Taeniidae; genus Taenia; species Taenia pisiformis. The sequence continues at coordinate 7,307,516 of CM043730.1, forward strand.
ATCATATCCATTTCCGATGCCTATTTCATCGCTACGGAGGTTGTTGCTGCTGGATGTTGTCCCTTGGTATGATGCTTCCCATTTAATGCAACCACTGCGCTTGTAAAGCGCAGGAACCCACTGTGAAATCTGTCTTAGTAGCCTGTGGAGACTCTCCACTTATAAGAGTAGATTTTGGTCAAGGGTTCTTCAGTGCAGGCCATTTTAATGCTTTTTCCTCGTTTCTCTTTCACCCATTCGCAATGGGACTGCAGATCAGTGGCCTTTAATTTTTTGAGGCCTTCAGAATGACCAGTTTCATCCACCTCCCTTCCACACCCATCCAGCCAGGCCTTTTAGCTCCTTACACGATAGAATTTTATTGAACACGTAATTTTGACTTTGAATTAGGGGATGAGATAGTGTTTATTTCATGCGGAGGAAAGACCGCAGCTTATCTCGTGCCCTCTACCACTTTATCATAACTTTGGCATTCGATTAATAACCCGCTCCTCACTCACCATATTACGCACTGATTATAAGCCCTGCGTGGATGTGTTGCTAATGCTTTGGCCACAAAAGCGCCGCGGGTAAGTTAAGGATCGCTGCACCGCACTTAAGGAGGAGGAGGAGGAACATTAGTTTCGTTCCTTGCAAATCAAACACTACGGCCCACTTAAGCGACGATCACCATCAGTTAGGGTGAGCAGCCTAGTTTTATTCTGCGTCCTAGTTAAAGTTGGTCACGCCAGAAATTGTATTGACCTCCATTTTAAGGCAGATTGTGGCTCACTGCCAACTTTATCAGAATTTCTGGGGGTTATTGAAGAAGCAAAACTTCTAGGAGCCATTTGTGTGCCTATTAATATGCTTAGACAATAAAGCTTGCTGCTCTCAGACTCCTTGGAAAGGCTTCAAACCTTAGGCACATCGAACGGTCGATGAGAAGTCTGGCATAGGTAATAATCACTTGCCTGAATTAAGGCAGGCGGGCTCACGTTTCGTCCGGCTGCACTATGCGGACGTATTTGAACTTCCCACAACTAAGTCAAGTCGACTTTTGGTCATTCAGAAAAAACCCAATCGTGACTTGCAGTTGAGATAGATTGGACAAGACCCATTGTAGCCCATGAAAGTGAAAAGGCTGGGTGATGCAAATTTTTATTTAAGCATATATCTGGCATAAGTGGCACGATAAGCAGAGCACAATGGATCATGCAAGAATACACTGTGTGGATGGAAAGGCAAAGCTCTCTGCTACCGGAAGTCATTGTCGGCTCAATATGGTGTGCATTCCGTGGCTCATTTCTAGCTGTGAGAAAAATCTTTCTTAATGTTCCACAGGACAAATTGGCACTGTGTATGGCCATGAGTCAGGAATCGCAGAAAGAATCCTTCCGGAGCAAATGCGAGACACGCTTTCAAATCGGCACGTGAAATTGCAGTTAATCTCAGCTAGAAAGGAATAGACTGCGCATCTACACCAACTTCGCGGTTGAGTGGAGCACCAATGAATTCAGAGAAGTGGCGGTTTTTTGGAAGACAGCTGGCTATGTACCGGTGATCCCATGTTTACCGGCTCTAAATGCGGATCATACTCCGAAACCGAAATAAAGACGACTTCACTAAGCTCATCAGGAGTCGTGCTTTCTGATCCTTCTTGATAATTATATCATGGAGACCATCCTATTACGGCATTTGAGAGCTGCCTAGGATTAGAAGTCACAATCGCGGCTGCAATTCAAATCTGACACTTAAGCGATGCTTTACGATGATCATGAATAAGCGAAGTATTTAACAACTTCAACCGGGTAATTTTGCAATTGGCATCACCACCCTTGACGCCCTGGCAGGAGTCGCCTCCACGTTGTCTTCAGAATGTGACCCTTTTTAGAAGCAAATAAGCATGGGGTATCAGTGTGCATGGCAAGCCGGCTCCCAAAAAACCGCCATGTTGCTTTGAATTTATTGATGGTGCACGCACAACCAAGACATGCTATATACTCTTTACTTAGTAATCCTCAGTGTAAGATGAGAAACATTCGACGATCACCATTCCTGCGCCGCAATGGTCATCACTGGCCTCCGAGAGCGAATGGCCCTACCAAAATCCGCGTTTTCTTATTCTTTAGCATCGCTCATCATAACAGAAAAGGAGTCGAACGACGAAACTTTTGCGCACAGCATCACATTGAGGTATTTATGATTGAACGTGCGCAATTTCCTTCTGTTAATCACCTTCTCTGGCATAGTGAAGCAAAAGATGGTGCAGAACACTCTCTACTACGAAAATGATGCTGGTGTAGTGAATAATCTCCTTCCTCAAGAGCTGGTAGTGACGGCTCTGTGAGCAGAAGCATGTTCGACTTACAAGCACCATCAATTCAGGTATGGTAACGAGAATAAGCTGCTGCGGAACTGCAACGCGAACATGTTCTCTTATATCAGTTCCATAACTTTCTTCCTTAACCACCTCCTCTTCTCAAAGTCTACGTCTAACTGCAGGATGGCATTGGACAAGAGTGTTTCCATCTATCAACGGTCTAGTCATGGGCATGGGTCGACAGGTGTCAGAGAATCGTTCGACGCTGAAAGGCGAAGACAAACGTCGACGGAGATTGCTGAGTTGATTGCCACAATAATTCACGCAATTCGTCTTAACGTCTGCCCACGCTAATTACTAGATGAGGCCTGCAAAGGGTACACTTCCATGAAGACCTTAAAGAGAGAAGTTGATGGTTGCCCTTCTCACGGTAATTCGCGCTAGCCAACGTCCATTTGGCCAATGTTACCTTCATTTGTCTGTACTGGAACACCAATGAGCTTTGCAAAGTGTGATGAGCCCTACAACTAACTGAACAAGACCAAACCCCAACACTGCAGACTCAGTTGTCAGCTCTCGTGTCCTCCAAGGGCGGCTAGCCACGTCACTGACCCAAATAAGGATTAATTTTAGTGTATGTTGGCGAAAGTTGACAAATGCAAGTGCCCAGGATACCACGAGACAATGGATTGCCTCTGATATCTTATACACTCAAGACAAATGGCGGTCATTGTCAGCTCTGCACACGTCCCACTGGCTGTTCCATGCGTCAATGGAATAAAATTGTTCATAATTGCGCAGTCATACTGCCTATAGATCACGTCAGGCCCAAGGAAATTTTATCGGACCAGTACAGCGATATAACGGTCATGTGGACGAGAACAGAGGTTGAGCAGGTCAGCATTCCATCCCATGATACCGTCACTTTACTGCAACAAGATTAATGTGTTTCAGATGGCTCATCGCTCCTGATCTTCGATGCAGAAACCAACTGTGGATTTAAATGAGTCAATGGAATACCTTGCGTCGGCGCTGAGGTGCACGGCCTTAGCAATCTTAAGGCACTCGTCAGCAGTTGGCGATGAGTCGGTGGGGCTGGTTGCGTCAGCAATGTTTCCTCAGTGGTGATTCCTCAGTTTCCTTACCCCAAACTAGGAAATGCTTAGTAAGTACTACCAAGTCCACGTCAGCAGTGAAGACAGTCGCACTACACAGATCTCAATCTTAAATCAGTCTTGGCTTCTACAGCGAACAAAAGTGGGTGCAGTGTCACTTTTCTGCTTTTGCCGTTACCTAGCCGACCCGTTTGCTATAACACATGCCGCCCAAAACATATTCCAACGAGGAACTCGATGCATGCTACCTTTATTTCCTCAACCACCAATGCTTGTGGCACTACCTCCCAGCTAACCTGCCTGAGGTGATTAGTATATCAAAGGTGCTGGTAGGTGGTAGACTTTGTCTGCACCATGCAACTGTCACAGGGTGTGGCAGAGCAGATTGGCTCCTATCCATGGAAGTATCCCGTGGTTACCAATGCTTAGGCTTTGTGATCATGTAAGGCTTTGTGCTGCAGGTCACTTAAATCAGATAACAGGAATTGTGAAAGTGACTGTCGGACAACGTGTCTGCCACCTCCTTTCTTTGGTACTCTTGGCCCATCGGCAGATGCGATAATGCACTTGAGAGCTGAAGTGTTGGTTTAGTGAGAGAATGAGAAGAGTGATGAAAGTCTGCAATCGCATCCATACAGATCAAATGGTCAGCGCATTTGCCTTGTTCTCAGCAATACAGTGGTTAGCCAACATCCACACAGTTAACTTTTAAAGTGTTCAAACAAAAAACGGTCCTGTTTAAATAGCTATCCTTGAATGCATTGCCTAGCTGAGAGAACGCGGTAATTTAAGGAAGAGATCTTCCTGCAGAAGGTGTCTTTCATGTTGGATCATGCATTCGTAACATCACCATCAACATAGCGTTCTGTAGAGCCCATAAGTCTCCTCATGGCAGGCCAAAATGCCAGAGAATTAAGACAGACGAAATTGCCAATGAAATTTACCCGCCATCAAAATGCTCGGCGTCCTTAAGGGCGAATCCCAAACTGACGACACGAAGTGCTCCATTCATACCTAAGTCAGTCGAGCAAATCTGAAGTTCATCTTGCCACATTTAGATTGTCCATTACCGTGTGGCCTTTTAAAATGAAAACAAGGAATGAAAAAGAAGCCTTGATTATGACATAATGAGTTGGTGGAGGAAGAGAGGGGAAGGACAAGTAGAGTACTCAGCGCACTGCTGCAACCTACGAAAAGCGATCTCGCTAGTAAGCTCAGCATAACTTGTGGTAGCCTTCAACTCATACAACCTGTCAATTCAAATGGCAATTCAATGATGTTTCGGTTAATTGGAGTCCGGGAATTATACCATGACCAAGTGCTTTGTCAAAGCTGACGTGACGTTTTCGACTCTTGATAACGGAAGATGTTAAGTTTGTCAAGGACTTTTCGAAGATGCATCCGACTTGACTTGGATATTTTTGGAGCCGCCAGAGAAAAATTTGCGATTGCCGTGGGGAATGGGCTTGCTTGTACGCGCACCGCACTGTTGCTTTCGATGTCTTTGCGTCAATGACGTTATAGAATATGGACAGGGTGAACACCTGGAGTTCGGCCAGTTCAATGCGTGTTTGAGGCACTGAATGTGATTTTGTGATTTAAAAGCAATTCAGCAGCTTATAATTAATTTGGATGCTATTTTCAAGAAACTTTAGCAGTGGCAGAGGTCTGCAGTGGAAACCGACGAGCCTGCACGCAGAAAGATGTGTATGTATTCTAATCGAAAGCATTGATTGTTGTCCGTAAACAGTCGACATGCATTTGCGCTGAAAGCTCTCAAACTTCCTCTGAGATTCTGCAGTACCTTCAGCACTTACACACCCTTTGTGCCCAGCATTTATTTGACTACTCATCAAATTCACCGATTTTTGTTGTTTCTGGCTCCATGATTTTGCGTGAGTTCTATTTTTTCTTATCTTCAAAGCTTGCTTGAATCGCGCTCCTGCTTTGATACTCCCCATTAGTTCTTCAGCACTCTGGGTCCGCTGATCGGCACTCGAGTCTCGGTCACAAGCACAATAAGTAGGCGTAAGTGGGCAAGCCTGATCATCGTAACACCACCAACCTTGTGGACAATCAGTCGGGCAGCCAACATGCCTCCCAGTCATCCGCGTGGCATTCTTCGGGAGCCGTGATTGCGCCATGCCTTCAAAAACCATGTTTTATCGGAACGGAAACGTTAGACGTGAGTGAAGCTGAATTTTTTAGCACACAGAATAGCTACAATGGAGGTCAGAGCCAGAAGAGGGGAAGGAGTAAATAAAATTGGCACAAAAATGTATAAGGCAGAAGTTGCGGTAGAGGTAAACGAAAGATTGGCGAAAATAATGTCTACTACATAGTTGATGGAGTCTGAGTTGCTTAATTTTCTTGATCGTTTGGGATAGCATTGTCAAAGACGCAGCAGTGCACCAGAGGACGACATTTTAATCGCCATTAATCATCAAGCAACTGAAGTTTCGCGTACATTTAGGAAAGCAAATTTAACAGAGAATTTTGCATTTCAGTGCGACCTAAGGACATGCCATGCGCCGTAGATCTTATGACTAGGAAAAAGAACCGAACATTTTGAAAGCACATTTAAGAGGCCTTGAATGTAGTCAGTAAGAACGATTAAATAAAAAACGAAAGCGTCTGTGAGTGCTCTGCACTCACTCCTCTAAGCATATTCTTTTCGAAAAATCAAGTAAACAGATGTAGTGTTTGAGCGATTTCGTATGATAACATGAACTTTGCGATCTGTGCATTGGTGAAGGCGATCGCCATCAGCGAAACTCCTGCTTAACTTAGCACTAGCTTTGAAGACTAAGTGGAAAGTGCGAGACATAGTTAGTCACACTGCAATACATCGGCACGACGTCTCCTAATGCATCATATGAGAGTATTGGATTCTTGAGTGCATCGTTGAAGGCCGGAAGGCACGGACGTGCCAGCCGTAACTTACACGCCCTTCGCAGACAAGGAAGCATTCGAGTGTGCAATCGTTTCAATGTGACCAACTCGACGCGTTGGGACAGACGTGTAAATGTAGCGGCCTAAAAACATTAATTGCATGGGCCAATAAAAGAAAGCGAATTAAATTGGAATAGGCGCTACCTCAGTCAAAGCGGATTCTATCGTTTTCTTGTAAAGTGCTTTTCTTTATGGGCGCAAAGGTTTAAATTTATGCGAAAGAGGGCTACTGATAAGGCTAATTAGTAGAGGCAGTCATTTTCATTTTCTCGTGCTTGTCATACCTTCGTCGGACCCAATCAATGAGGGCACGGAATCAGTCCTTAATCCTTGGCCTTTCTATCCTTTGCATTAGCAAAAAAATATATAATAGAGCCATGGGCTGCATGTAGAACCTTATAACAGAGCAGGGACAAGGACTTGCTATTGCGTCAAGCGACTTATATTCACCCGTAGCTTCATCTCCGAGAAGACCACTTAAGCAAGCGTTCTAAGTGCCTTTTTTATGGGCTGTCACTCCACATTGCGGGTCCACATCTTCACTTGCAGGGCAAGATGTCTCAAGCCCATGCAGCCCACCGTGGTCCATCTGATTAAGGAACATCATACCCAATTAAACGATGTACAGTAAGCAGCCAGCCTCAGGAAGATGTGGCGTCAATTCTCCTAGCAAATTAGTGATGGTCGGCCTTCCTATTAGGTTGCTACTCTGTATTCAAGGGCCACGCAGCAACCGAGAGTGCCTTATTAAGACACATCTCTCCATCAGCACTTACTAGCCTACGCTGCAATCGCCAGCATGAGCGTAATGGTGCGGTCATCACACAGTTGCTTTGAATTTCACTCAATTTAAAGACCAGGCTTGAGATACTTCGAGAACCTTGAACTTAAACTCTGCTTAAAGCACTCTCATTGACAAGCCATGAGCGCGTTGCGAAAACATTGCTAGAATAGGAAGAAGCTATTGTCACGAAGCTGAGTGCGGGTCATTCGGGTGGTGGAAATTCCTAGTTTCAAAACACACCTGCTCGCTTTCTGAACTTGTATCTTATTGTGTAATTTTCCCTTGTTTTGGTAGATATGACAATCTTCCACATAGAGTTCTGCAAACAAAATTAAATGGCCGCACTCTCTGTGACTTCACCATCCTTAATTACTTGTCGCGACATCGTGCTCTGCTAAGACAAAGTAGAACGCGGCAGAACGTGGGATCCTTGGCTTGAAACAGACGGAACGTGGTTCACTGTGTGAACATATGACGCATGCAGACGTTGCATCAAAGTGTCTTCAGTGCGACGGCACTAGTCAAACTGTTCTGTGAGACAAATCCAACTGAATTATGACTCCTAGTCTCTTAAGCAAAACATGGTAAGCTGTGCCTTTTGGGAAGAGCTGTAATTTGCACTAGAGGCCGGGCAAACTGAGCTCAGCGCATTTCCCCGCAGATAGTTGAAACATTTGATAAAATTGGTCGGTAGAAATGGCTCAATTCCTCACACATTTCATATCCTATTTTAAGACAAATCACTTATTGACTCCCAGTTTTAAGCAACTCTGAAGCAGTGTGAATAAAAAAGCTTTAGTCTCTGTACCTTCGAAAAACCTGGTCCTGCTGTTACAAGAGAACAGTCACTGAAAGGGTCGCGCCACTAAGTCATAATACCAAATATTTCTAAGAGGATTTACGAGCTCTTGTGCTATCGCAACCTTCCTTGCTGAAACTGGACCCCATGCTCAACTGGCACCAAACTTATCAGATTATAGGTGCATGCGAGTGACTTCCTAGTTGAAGCAATCCGAACCACGTAACGAACCTGATTGCTTGGGCGCACGCATTGGTGCATTGCCATTGTTAGTGCCAACTTAAGCGCCCACGTCATTAATCAAGGCTTGGTCAAGTACGAGGGCTGTAGCAAACCTTACCAAGTGCAATAGGCTGCTACGATTCCTGTCGGATCCCTTCGACACTCTTATGCAATTGTTTTTTCTTGCTAAAAGGGTTTCCTCAATTATTGGCGATGTCCACATGCTGCCGCACAACACGGGAGAAACCACGGCCACCAGAGTTAGGAGAAAGAGCCGAGCACGATTACAAATAACATCAGGTAAACTGCAGCAAATCGACAGCAGCTATGAGCTTAAGTTACCAGTGTTTCCGCATTGGATTTATTCGCATTTCACTGTAGTCACATTTCCGCGTTCCTGTCGGTCAAAATTTGGAAATAATGAGGCGCAAAGGAACCAGACAGTGCCGTCATTGCCACCCATAGGGTCTTCAAGCTGTTGCTAAGATCATCATTAGTGTAATCGATGGGTAATTGCTACTTTCTGTTCCGATGCCAGTTTCTCCGACAAGTTCAAATCTTGTTTGATATCAACTTAACTGGTCTCTGTTAAGCTGCGCGGCACCTGTGGCACAGCTTGTTCGAGTAAATCTCCCTAAATGCTCCAAATCACTCAACAGCGATTACTTTAGCTTTTCCGCAGAAGGGCTAATTTACCATCTAGTGGGTCTAAAAAGAGGCCTGAACTCCGATTATTTGGCGAGGTTTGAGACATCAGACATGGCGTGCGCAAGTGAGTGACGATTAGCTGCGGCCCTGTGGTGAGAAGGTGGGGAGAGAGGATGAATGAAACAGTCAAAGCAATAGTGAATGGAAAGCAAGTGACGACGGGGGAAAGGAAATAAAATGGTCCAAACGAGAGTAAATGTTAGCACGATGAAGAGGATGAGAGTGTCGTGGAAACATTGCAGGCGTGAGGAAACGATGGCTGGCCATGGGAGGAGTTAAAACAGGCGGACTGACCTCAACAGCTGGCAGGTTTGGCATTGTCAAAGTAGGGAAATTCAGAACACTCTTCTGTGTGCATTCCCTTTTTTATATACTCACGGGGTGCAGTTAATGGCCGGAGTAAAGCGACATATTGATCTGCTGTGGTTCGCACAGATTTAAGTCCGGATGACGTTTCGCTTTCAAATATTTTTCCCAACACTTTCATTTTCTCCATTTCTAACCACTAGTGCTTTATCTCCAACCCTTTTAAGGAAACATGGAAACCATTACCGCAGTCCAGTGGATGTTAGGCAAGAAATTCGCCAATGAGGAGGCTAACGAACACATTGAGAACAGAAAAATAACGAATGAGCAATTTAGAAGATCGCCAAATGAATAGGCATAACTGCATGCATATTCAGAGATCTAGATTCTTATGTGTATAAAAGGAAGTCGAGTCCAGATGGGATTACGACGCATTGGCAATGACTGCATGGTGGATGCTCGTAGCAGCATGCGCATAAAGACGGCGATGCCTTCGAGGAGCCGCGCTAGCAGCAATGAAGCGAGTGCCTGATTCAAGCACCAATGCACAACCTTTAAGCCGCGGCTTATGCAATTCTTTGATGCGCTGTAATGCTTCATTGTCTCCCAAGTGACTCCTCATTTCCACCATAATTTGAGTCGCCAAGTATTTAGTGCAGTAGAGAGACATCATAAGTTGACCTAGGGCAATTCCTTGGGGAGGAATATAGCTATGGCAACCCATTTTGGTGACCTGGTAGGTAAGAGCTATAACAAACGGAGCAGAGCAACTCTAGGATGGTGTTGAAATGTCAAAGTTAAATGGAAAGTTTTGCCAACTGATTGCACTAGTCATTATGAACACGCTAAATTTGCGCCTATCTTTTTTGAAGAATGTACGTGGTAAATGCCTAAATGCTCAGAGAGTAAAATAATTCGCCTCGTAAAAATACGAAGTACCTAAACATGCAAATACGAGGAGATATGCATTTCAGAGTGCTGGGGCTCATCATCTCCTGTAACGGGTAAAAAATTGATGTGGAGGAGCATCTACACCACAATGCAGCCTCAAAAAACTCATCCACCTACAGTGGTGGTATTGAGGGTGATAATATGAAGGATGGCAAAATAGAAGTACGTAAATGCACGAAAGGCACTCAGTAAAAAAATTGGAATAAGAGAGCTCTATAAGTACGATAAATAATTTTAGAATGATTTTGCAGTGTCTAGTCATTTAAATGTGAAAAACATACTAGTGTATCAAGCACAATTTAAGAACAAAGAGGAGCAATAGCAATGAAGCCACCATCCAAAAGTTGTAACTCAACCACTGGGGGTCTCTATTTTTAGGTGGATAAGTCTTTAAGTTAACTGATTAGCTCCTAACCCTCAAGGTCAGCTAAGCCAGCATTGTGGATTTCGTCCATGTGGAATTTGAGCTCTGCCCTTGTCGTCACATCGCACATGTGTAAAGAAAGGGTGTGTATTACCTCAAGCCTTTTTGTCTCCTTTTTTTGCAACAGTTAATGACGATTGTCATTTACTGTGCAACTATGATCTGCAATTTAAACTTACGATTTCCATTTTTGTTAATCACTGATAGCTGCTTTATTCAAGTAGTTATGGCGGGTAAAATACGAACGCTCGCAAAGTATTTAAAATACAAATTTGATCTAGGTGAAAAGAGTGAAGCCGTTAAATAGCCGCTACTCTTGACCAACTATCCTACAAGGAAGTGAGCGTTTGTGTCTGTGCAAGGAGGTGGTCGCAGCATTGCCCATGATTTTGCAAACAGGACTAGTGTTTTGATTTAGAAAAGCCTTGGCTATTGGATTACTAGGTTTAAATATGAGGTTGCTTCACCAGCTTTCATTCCGCTCCCTGCTTGTGGCCATCTACGGATTTTTTTCGTCTTTTTAATTCAGTCAGTGACGAAATAGTAAGGACAGATGAGTTGTCAATTTTTTTCTTAAAGGGACAGGTATGAAATCGAGTTAAGCTTCATTAAGTATAATCCGATCTTAACTAGAAGGAACTGCATAGCTCCCTGCCTTCTGCAAGTGCTTAATCTCATCAATTTAAACAGTGGCGCATGAGTCTCAGTTGGAACGCATTAAGTCTAGCTAAGATAGATACGCAGTGCTCTATTTTCAATGCATTTGAGTTACTTTTGACCAGAAGGGATGGTTGGCAAGCTCATATCTTGTCTGTGAGGTTTATGACGTTTTGGGTTATGCGGTGATTAGAAAATTCTCTGGTCGAAGCCTTCAATTCGGAGGGTACAGATAGAATCTCAGCCGACAATAAATTATTGGCTTGAGGTCGTCGATTCTGCCTTGGCTCTGATTAGGTCATGAAATCAGAGGCCTCCTGTCGTTCGGAACAGTAGGGCGTGTTTTCGAGTTAAGCAGAGAAGCTAAATGTCTGCGCCAGACTTAATCCATTTTGAAAAAACCTAACCAGAGGAATCTCTTTGCCACTTCATGTCAGTCGCTGTTGTTTTCTGGCATTCGGGAATTAGGGAGTGCCGCTTTTGTTCAAAGCGATATGCATCAGATTTAATTTATGAAACTAACAGAATCAGCCATTTTTATATTCAAGTTTTTGTTTTATCACTCTAAAAGTTCCAAAAGAGGTTGGCAATGTGGATAGTTTATTTTTGCTATTATTTTGTGACTGAGGCAATTTTGCTTCCGTATCGGTTGGCAATATCACTGCACTCTTGTTAAGTACTTTTTGACCCACCCTTGGCCAGAATGGTGATTCTGCCCCATTTTGCTGGTTGTGCCTTTTAAGGCAGTGCCGAATTACTCGTTTCAGATGTTTTCTGCTGACATTTTGAAAATAGCTAAAAGTGGTGAGTCAACCTCACCAGATTCTTTCTATATATTTGGTGTTTGGTAAACATTGGCCCTTTGGAAGTGTTCTTATTCTTGGTACATTGGTTTAATTCTTTCTGCTGTATTCCACATATGCTCATTCTTTGGGGCATTGCCTTTATTCGTTTTGTTTGCATTTGCATGCGCGATTGCAATTTTCACTCCCGGGTCTTTGATCATAATCAATGGTTAGGTGATTAAAGTTTATGAAGTTGTCTTCATCGTTACCTTGTTGACGTAGATTGGCTTAGCCTTTGATGTCATTCCATTTGCTCATGTGATTGCTCGCCGGACTACCCATTATGGAGTATTACACTTTAGTTGTAGCGATGTTTGAGAGCTTATGACTGTCGATAAGCTTCATCTAATGCTTTTGATCCAGTGTCAGTGGACTGCCTCATTTTGTAAGCCACCAAGGTAGTTTTGGTTTCGAAGTGTCCTCCCTTTACGCGGCTAATGTTAAAGGAAGGGTATGAGCTGTGAATTGTAGGTTTGGTCACTAAAAGAACTTTCGGTTCTAGAGGAAGCAACTTATGATTGCTTAATGACTTTCGTTAGGAATGTTGTGTGCGCACTCGATCCTTGGTTTTGTGATTGCTGTGGTCGTAACTATCTATAGTGCTGGTGTTGGTGTTGAACTAATCTGTCACCTTCGATCTAGTAAGATAATTGTTTAAGGGTGTGGGGGAAGGCGTTGAGTTATTTTACGATTTGTTTATGCTGATTTGGTCTTGATAACTCTTCACTGTTTTGGTAATTTTTTCAGCGGCTGATAGTGGGGAGAGCACGAGTGTGAATCCAGCGAAGAGTTGGCACAGTTGAATGCTGCATCTCCTTTTTACTCATGAAATGGCTGTGCACATCGCCAACTTATCCGTTTGGGTAACAGCGACGGGAGAAGTCCAGCCACACACTCCCGCCTTTTTGCAGTCACGACGACAATATTAACTTGCAAGTGTTTTGATGCATTGGAGCATTGCTCGAGAAGCTGCACACTGCGTGGGTGCTTTTCATCATTTTCATTTTGACACAACTTCCTTTTGACTCGGTTCTTAGATTTTTTTGCAGTAATGTTTTGTTATTCCCTTTCTCTGCAATTGCTTTGTCTGGCAGAATTTGCAAAGGCTGAGGAAGGATATTCTAATCGCTTTTAATCCAGCCCACTGGAGGCTCTATGAAAAATGCGAAAGCGATTGTGATTGCATGTTAATTCACAGTGTCTGTCTTAACTTCATACGCATGGCTTACAGAAGATTGTCTGTTTTGCAGTTGGCTGCAAGGATTAGTTAGAAGTGCGTGTTTTCCCAGCCAAGATTGTCAGTTGCGATGCTTAATTTTGCATTTGAATTTAACTACATATTCAGGGAAATCTTTCACTGTTGGTGTTTGCATTCCTTCACCTCCTTTGTTTGATCTGAGCAGCTCAAGCTGACCACATGAGGTGCGTTAGTCAACATATTGTTCTTACGTAAGCACGATGGCCTTTATCAGCTTTACTAATACGGCTGCCCACGATGACGACCGAAAGGCTGAATCTATCTTTGCTGAATCTATCTTAACTCTCGGTTTCGGTCACGTATTCTTAGCCAAAATCACTGTCTTCATCCTTGGGGCTGGATACTGGGCAGTGCTAGGGTCCGCATCGTCTTTTGCCTTCGGAGAAGTCCCACGATCCCTCATTAATAGCAAAGACAAAGGCACTTAAACATAAATGCAAGTTCTGCTTTTAATTGTCAGCTTCCAACCCGCCTCTCACGCATCCAGGTTCTATAGTGATTATATCAGGGCGATTTATGCAGCTCTGTTTTAAAGCACCAAAATCTCTCAAATTTGTTGTCAACTTTATGAGTAGGGCATAAAATATGAGCAATGCATGGATTGATGCTTGCGGTTCGCCTCACGACAACGAAACGGCCTTCTGGGTGCTAAAACAAATTGCTTGGATAGTTGTGGCAGACTTTTAAGCATCACGATTAGATCATCAAATAATTTTGACACGTAGATCTGCTAGCACAGTACATTATTAGCCATGAAGTTTGCTTGGCGCAAGAGATGTAATGTTCGATTGTAAGATTTTAATTTTTGTTAGGAAAATGTTTAAGGTATTGAATATGCTAACGAAGTGTTGGCCTATTCAATGCCGCCTATGTCAGGCACAAACATTTCATCACTGCTTTCCACGATGTCACAGCGTTCGATGTGTGGTGACCTTTCGGCATTTGCAACCCTACTTCACACTAAGGCACCCTACAAGCTCACTTCGCTCATTTTTGTGTGATTCGCATCTTATCTAATCCAGCGTGTCCCTTTTAAGTAAGAAATGAGCAATCACTCTTATCGAAGTCTTCGTTGTCATCTGTGTGGTGGTTGGTGCGATTCATGCTAACAAAAATGCATTGTTTCCATGATGACAGGAGCGATTCAAGGTCATTTAGGTATTCGCTCCTTGCATGCTAAGGCGGTTAGAGATTCTGCTTCAAATGAGGTTTCACACTGCAATCTGCGGTGCTGCTCTCTCAGTTGTCGATTCGCCTATTGGAAGGGTTGCATCGTGATAATTGGAGCTGTTGCTTTATAATTTATTTTGCTTCTACAGGCACTAAATTCTTCTAAGCCAGATTCATTCGCTCACATGGTGAGCTGTGATAAACTGCATGAGTTGATTGACGACATGACGACACCAAAATCACCTGACAGTCTGTCAACCCTTTCTCTCTCTGTATGCGAGGAACATGTACCATCCTGCCAACACAGCAATGTTATTGAAGTGAGTTCGTGAGAGTCGGTGCCGGCTGATGATCTATGTCGAATGCGTTGGAAGTCTGCAGTGCATGGCTCGCTGCTCAGTGATGCATTCTAACTTTTTTAAATTGTTCTGGTCGATAGAAAACATTCGTCGGTGCGGAAACGGGCTGCGGTGAAGGCTTAAAGGGGATCTCCTAAACGCCAGCAGTGCATTATCGGGTTCGTGCCACTATTTACACGGGTTCTTGGTTTCTTTACATCTCTGCTTTAATGAAGCCAGCCTCTTCTCTTTTGTAAGATTTACACTGCGCCTCTGTGAATTTTGTGGTAAACGGGTAGAGATGATATTAAGGTCAGGGATCTGGGAACTATTGTCCATTGGATTAGGATTCCGTCCTTTACTGAGACTTGTAGTTTGCTCTGATATGTAGATTTGAATGACCAGGAATAGGTATTATTGAGCCACCTTTATACGGGTCTTATACTCATCTTTCTGTTCTGTTTGCATTCAAACTGATTTATTTTTTAAAATATGCTAAAGGGCCATGCGTGCCAAGGATAAGAGAGACTGGGCTGATTGCTGCCAGGTTAATCAAAATATCACACGTTAAATGAGTACTAATGTGTCATGCATAACGGTTTTGGGGCCCACATTGTTGCCTTGGTCACACTGCCTTTAATTGACGAATCCCGATGTCATTTAGTCACTGTAAAAGAGCATTTAAGCCGTTTGGGTAAGAGAAAGCGATCAACTGCGTGGCGAGATGGGCCCTCCTACGCAATTTGCGCAAGTAGTAGGCAAGATTGTTTGTCGCGTGCCAGCAAAGTTGTCATGCTTTGGCCTAGTGTTTGACTGCCTGGAGCGTGTGAAGGGAGTAATTTTCCTCAAGTAAAAGAAGTTCTGCCACGGGGGCAGTTGCTAGATGAAGGGTAAAATGAAATGGGTTATATTACTGCACTCTGCGTCATTAATTTTGAACTAGTCTTAACTAGAAAAGGCTCTCGACAGCCTCTTGCTTTGCACAGACGGTTTTTTGATGCTATCAGTTTTTACCTATGAGGGAGGAGTTTTGGCCAAAATGCATTGGACGCATTTTGAGCGTAACCGGAAATAGCTTGGATGCGCCGCTGCAGTTCCATTTACTGTGTTCAAATCAGACTTGATGAAACAGGGACTCCGTAACCTCCTACCGTGCATGCGTACTTTCTGGTGTTTGGAAGTTAAGCAGCGGCCAAAAAGGGATTCTGTGGCTCCATGCCTAGCGTTAAAGTATGCCAAAGCTTTCAGTTGAGGCCTTGACGAATAAGTCTAGATCGGGACGTATTAAATAGACTTAGTAAAGGAACTGAAAAGTTTTGGTAAACGCACTGCTCTCCAGCTCATTTGTCGTGTCATAACTTTGATCAAAGCATGGATTTCAAGGCCTCTTGTCTTATGTGGTGTAGATGGTGGCCCGCGGTCAATGTGCATCGCGTTTGGTTACATTTAATCGTATTTGATTAAGCCTTCATAAATGGCACTCTGTGGTCTCTTTTCAACTCTTATTGTTTCCTGGCGTTCGGGAGCTAAGTGTTGTCGCTTTCGTCCAGGGCGATGCGCTTTGAATCCACTGTGAGGAACTAACCGAAATCAGACGTTTTACATCGCGTAAGTCTATTTCGGCACTCTTCCTTAAGCCTTTTCCACAATCTTTTGCGAAACTTTGACAATGTTGCTTCCGTTTCGGTTGACGCTTCCGTTAACTCCTTTTGACTACTATGGCTAGAATAGTGATTCAACACTATTATGCCGATTGCATTTTCTAAGACAATATCACCCCACCTGGTGTTATATTTGTCATGACTAGTAAAAATTGGACCCTTTGGAAGAGGTTTTATTCTTGGTGCATTTGTTTTCTTAGTTCTGCTTCACTTTATATATGCCTATCCTTTGATGCATTGACTCAATTCATAGTGCCATAGTTTACATACGCATAATGCCTAAGTCGTAATGATCCTCAGTTGATTCGGTTAGCGTCCTTGCAGCTTGTAAGCCATAGGCTTATCATAAGACGTTTGAAAAAGGCACAAGCTTAAACCCAACTTGCATATTATTGGGGAGGGCATGCGATGCAAATTCCAGTTTTTGTGGCTAGGGGAACTGTAGATCTTTGATTAACTTATTTGGCACTGCTCATGGCTTCTGTTAAGTAAGTTGTGTGGATCTGGCGCTCGGTTTCGTAATTTTTGAGGTGTTGGCTATCAGCAGTGCCGACTTTGATTATCGAATAATGAGATGATTGTTTAAGGGTGCAGTGATGGACATCGCTATGCAACTTCCATTTAAACGGTCAATGGCCTGTGCCAAATTCGGTCTTGTTAGCTGTTCCTTTCTTTGTTTTTCAGCCACAATTAGTAAGTGGAGCATGAAGTTAACGAAGAGGTGGTACATTTGAAGGCTGCACTGATTTGCACTATACTGTTACGTGTTCCACCTTTAAATCAAAAGGTTTGCGTCAAATACCTAGGATAAGCTGCATTTTGCATTTGCTTGAGGTGAGACAATTCCTAAAAGTCGCAGGTTCTCTGACGATTTTCAAGGCCGTTGGGAATTAACGTCATTTTCCTTTTCATTTGGGCATGGGTTTCTTCGCTCTACCAGAGAAGACAGAGCTTCTGCTGTGAAGGACTCCGTTTAGTCCAAAAGGACAATCCATTGAAGCTGCTGAGGTCGACTTCGTGACGTTGGGCCCTTAGGTCCTGATTGGCCCGGATAGCGTCTAGCTTCACCGAAGTGCAGGTCAGTAAGCATGGGATGTTACTTCGCTCGTAAGTCAGGTAAGAATGAGCCATTTTAGATTCATGTGCATTTGCTGCATCGTGCTTCTGCCGGTTCTATCCCAGAATCGGTTCAGGCTGGCGCTCACGAGATTTACTGCTTCTGAGACGATTGGAATCGATGTTCTTGTTTAGCACCTCTAAAACACAATTTTATTAAAAAAAAAGCTGTTTGTTGGCAGTTGGGGAATTTTGAACACAATTTCAAGAATAAGGCATCATTGTGAAAATTAAGACGTCATTTCAGCTGATCATTCTGAAGACGGCATGGCTGACCTCAAATAACCGTTTTTTGAAATCGCAGAGCAAACACGATTTGGCTCGAAAGGCTTTATGGTGGCTATTGCATGAGGCTCACCGAGAAAGAAAGGGCCCGCATAATACTTTGTTTAGTTCATTTCTGGCTTTGGCTGTCGCCTCATGGGCAGCCATGTTGCCTAGTCGAGCAATGCCATTGCTTCTCTCGGATGAGGGCAGGTAATACGTGAAGAGCTCGAGCGTTTTCGAAACGTTGTTATTGGTGCTGACGCAAAACAAATTGCCTGGATGGTAATGCGGGTTCCTTTGGAAGGTGTGTTGGTTTGGTGCAATGCCTCTGTATAAACCATAAGCTGTGGGGCCCAATTGCTAGAACTTGAAGTCATACCTATGGTGGCAGTGGCATCTCAAAATGATGTGTGAACGTCCTCATTGTCATCAATTGGGTAGTATTCTCCTGATGGGGTTGAGTCATCTTTAGGTATGCTTAAGTTACTGGTAGAACATTGACATTGGTATCACGAAAGTGTGAGCACAAGTGGCCGATAGCTGTAGTGGATGAATAGATGTAGGATGCTGCTTTTTGGGTAGCTTGTGTAAATCGTTTTGATAGTCTAACATGGAAACCCGGTCTTGATGCTGGGTGTCGAATCGGTGTTAAAATGGAAGTCAGTATCATGTCATTTGCTAGGAGCAGATGCGTTTAGTTCACTGAATAAAATGGGGAACTTTGCGTTAAGACAGTTTCTTAATCGTAGCTCTGCCTGCTTGCAATACCTCTACATTGGCCAAAGGTGTGAACTCACGGCCATGTCAATGTGTGAATGTCCTCGTTTGCTAACCCTCTGGTGTTATTCTCCTAATGAGGCTAAATCATTTTCACATATGTTTAAACTACCGGTAGGAGGGTAGAGTTGGTTTTCCGAGCATTCGAGCCCAGTGAGACCACAACCGTAGTGGCTGAATAGATATAATCTGCTACAAATTGTTATTGAGTAGCTTGCAGAAGTGAGTTTGCCAAGTGCCAAGGAGTCAAAGTAGAAGCAAGGCGTTCTTTCCTTCCGTAGCTGTATGAGCAGTTATAAGGGGTCAGATTTCCTACCTCAAAATCGCGTCAATGCGTAAATTACTCACTGTCAACACTGCAATACCCTTCTCCTGACGCGATTTAATCTTCTCCAGGTCTGTTTGAGCTAGCGGATAAAGGTTAATGCCAGTTTCACGACTATTTTGGATACAATATAAAAACCGCAACCCTATTAGTTGGAATGGTGTAGGTTGCTACTAGCTGTTACTACCCGACCTGTGAAAGTAAGTGTGCATCGTGCATGCAAATTGAAATAGCTGGAAGCTTTTCTTTATGCCGTAGTAGTTCGACATTCCTTTTCTATCTCTATCAGCTAAATAAGGTGCCAAAATCTAGCCCTCGACAGATAAGCAGTTGCAAACAATGAATAGTAGGTAGACTGCCAATAGCTCCATGAGTGAACCTAGAAATGGATCCCCTACTCCGCATCAATGCTGTGCACCATTTCTGTTAAAGGTGACGTGTTAACTAGCCAGTGGCGCTTTACCTGCTCCTACGAGCTTCTTTCCATCTAAAACACTCAAGTGGGCTTGATCAGCTTCTCAGTAAAAGGCTAAAGCGACTAGTTTGACTGAATTTGATTGCCTCCTGCAAACATTATGGATACGTCAATCATGACACTGCGAAAGCCGTCATAGCAGAGGAGGCGCAGCAACTGCTTGCCCCAACCACCTCTTCTCTGCCAATTGACAGTATATGTGACTCCGTTTTATGTTGTCTGACCGCTCTCTTTGCCTATTAATGCGCTTCGAGGCGTGCGAGTGTACTTTGTGAGCATTATGAGCCACCATTTCCACTCCTGATTGTTCTGACGATCAGTTTCAAACCCAGCCACTAATTGGCTATATTACCCAGCCTTGAGGGCAGGAGATTTATTTACCCCATTCCTTAAAAATGCAAATGCGTTTCATCTTGGCGCTTAGCCCCTTTGCACCCAGAGGGTCGAAGGGCGCTATAATGGGGGCATTTAATTGGACTGCCGGTTAATAGGCCGCAAACCTTGGGCAGTAGGCCAAAGTTTTAAGCTCCAGTCAGCATTAAAATTCAACTAAAGGTCACCGGAAGCGTTGAAGGCGGGTTCCTCATATTATTTTTTGGAGGATCTCAGTCTTGAGACCTCCCAACATGCTTAGCCCCACGCTCTCATTAGTTTTGTAGCAGAAGTTAGGGGTCTGCCAGGTTTAAAACGCACGATTTTGATGCTGTCGATTTAGTCCTCAACATAGAGCGCAAGAGTTCGTCTCATCAACAAAATCCATGACATTTTATTCGAAAGCTTCGATAAAGTTCAGACAGGATTGTATTTTATCAAATCATGGCAAAAGGGTGTTTTATGTAAGGGGATGCCTTGAATGCTTTATAACATCAGCGAAGGATGAACAATGCTATCCATGTCCACCGTTTGCTAGTCGGATCCGCTTTTTGCTATAAAAGATGCAACCGCCTTTGAGAGGTACGGAACTGGCAGACTGTAGCCAATTTTAAGGAGCGCATCAAATGGCTAAGAGTTTTGAGCTTATGTAATTTCAACTAAAGCATACGAGCAGGGATGGATTTTGCACAAAAACCATAAATCTAGTCCTTGCAAACAGGCGATTCAAATGAATAGCATCGTATGCAGTATTAATAAGAAAATGATGTGCTCAAACTTTGGAACAAATTTTATCTAAAGGTTTCAAACATATACCAACAGTATTTTGCTTATCATGCAAATTTAAACAGGTCTTTAGTTAAAGTGATTTACTCATCGCATTCAAGGTCACAAGCGGTAACTGCTTCGCATCTCGTTGGCAGATTGGATGCGTTGTCGCGCTACAATTTCTAGATCAACGGCAGTTTTCGGATCTAATTTGATAACTAAGGGTTACTTGATGAGGCCGAACATCGAAATGAGATTTTCACAACAATACAACACGTCTGACTGTGGGTGAGTACCTAGGCATGGGTGCCTTGGCGACTGACTTGGAATAGGAAATCTGCGGTCGGCATTGCTTCGAATATAAATTGGGTGAGAACAAATTTCCTTTTTTTTTTTGATCAAGCCTCACATACACAAATTGGCAATACCTCTTTGTCACCCTTTATGCTGAGATTTCTATTTTTTATGCGTGGTAACTTTGTTTACGCAAGTCTCTAAAATGTCTACGTCTCTGAGCTCTGTGTTAAAGTGTTAATTACTCGGAGTTACCTTACAGCTGCATGGTAGTGTTTTTAAAAACGATTGCTCCATGGGAGCGCTGCTTACCGCGTCCAACAGGAGAGAGAGAAGTCGGTTACTATTTGATTCTGATTCATGAATTTGATCTGTGATTGCATGGAACAACACCCATGCTAGATAATGGCATACTAAACTAGGTGCTCTGTTCCTCACTTGGGTTCAAAACTGACCCAAATTTCTACTAGTAGCTTGCTACAGGATCAAAAAATTGGTCTTCCGCAAAATTACATCTCCTTCCTATGCATAAAAGCATAGAGTGTGGTGCAGTACAAATATCAGCCGCACCATGTTTGTCCACATTAAGGAGCATCAATTAATGATAGGTGCCTAATGTTATGTTAGTTCTGTACCAATGCATTCCAGTTCAAGTGTAAAATTTGGTATTCAGGGATGACCGCATTCCGATGAGGGTGATGAGGTACCTTAAGCGCATAGCTAATTTTTATTTACTCGGAGTTACCTGCCATTATTTGCATACATACTCACTTCTCTCCTATCTCCGGTGGCGGTGATGTCCCTCGTGTTGTCAGTAAAGGGTAGACATTGCCACTAGTACAGGGATTCTTTTCCGGCAAAAATGAAAGTGCACAAGCATAAGAAATCAGTAATTACCAGCCGCAGCTTTCGTACTGAATCATCAAAGGCACGCTTTGTCTAAATTCAAAGGCGACTTAGTTGGCACATATGCGTGCACGCAAGCATTTGAGTTTACTCTGTGACTAGAGGTGTTTCAGCTGGAAAGCCAGATGCATGTTTTATCGCAAAAATTCTCATGTCGTTGTTTTGATCCTAAATGATTGGAAAATAGAATTTATCTTGCAATAGTTTTTATTTTACAAACGCACAGGCCAGGTGTGGTCGAAGTGGTGTGCTCATGTTTTGGCAGTGGAAACGCAACTACAAAGGAAACAGAGACGATGTCGTTTTTGTTCATGCTGTTTCGAGTTTGTTCAGAGTGAAGAATCAGCAGCTTACTTCCCGATATACGACGTTGTAGTAGTTTCACTTTTAAAATCTGCATGAAAGGTGTGAGAAATGTGTAAAATGTCCAAGGAATACTGGGAAGCTGTCGGTTTAGAGATGCGTCATATTTAATCTGTTTCGATTGAGATTGCTCGCGTTGGCAATTTGGCAGCGTACTTCCCCGCACACATTCTGGCAGCATTATTCGCAATAAAACTTGGCAGTGTTGGTGTGGTTAACCTGTAAAGTCAGATAGTTTCCAGGAAAACAGAAAGAGCATGTTCGAAACAGAAAACAAAATATAGAGTCGAGTAGGTTGCTGCGATGATGCAGATGTGCAAGAATGGGATTCGAATGGAGTAAAGTCGATTTGAGTAAAGTGCGAGGTGCATCTTCAGAAAACTGATTTGCTTGGCTGCGTAAAAACATTGATCTATGGTTCTCGAGCCGTTCTTTTCCTCCTTATAAATAACTTGGTGTGGAAAATTTGCTTGTCTCCCACAAAAGCAGCAAAACCTTTGAAAAACCATTGCGTGGTACGCAGCACTAGGAGTGACTGGATCTGCTAAGCTGCGCTAAATAAGGACAAACAAAATCAATCTTTAGGTCCAGGTTAATAAATGCTTGCATAATGCAGAAAAACTGGGAACAAAAAGGCGATTTGTTTCATCGTGCGTGCCTAATTCCGGAGAGGCGGCTTGCAGATCTCTAGTAAATTCAAATGAATCACTAATTTTGCCGCCTAATCAAGGTGACACATCTGCACATACGAAGCAGATCCGCTGTTGCCTTCGAAAGAGGCGAAGAGGAGCTCCCTAGTCTATGTCATTTGGATTAATCTCCACTTCAACGAAACTTTGATGAGTGTCTTCTTGGTCCTTTACTCTGCCCACCAGACTCAAGCATTGCATGCTCCATAATTTTTCACCGTGTTTTTACCCCATGCATCGAAGTCACCCGCGGAGAAGCGTACTGCTTTGACTATCCTAGCCTTCTATAATTTTCCTTCATACCTACAAACAATCCTATGCTGCCTCAACCACCTACCTCAGTGGATGAGAGCCGTCGCTTTGTGTTCCTCTTTGTCCATTCACTAGTCCAACTCTGCACTATGGCATGCTCAACTAATGCGATGACAAATAGCCTCTAGATCAGACCTGCCTGAATTTAAGTCTTGGTCACCATTTATCCACTTCATTTAATTTCCAACTGCTCCTCCTACACCTGAGTAAAGAAGAGCAGAATTAGGCGTATTTCTCCTACCGTGCAAGTGAAAACTGGTACAGCTCCCTTTAATCTATCTCATTGCCTGTTGTGCCATTTATGTCGGTAGGAAGTGCTTCTATCCTACACTCCATAATGGTGAGCAAAAATGAGCACTTTCAGTCCTTGATAACCTTTTTGAATTCACAGTTTGTGTAGGAGATATGCAAAGATGCCAAGTGCGAGAGGAATGGTTGGTTTGAGGCAACTTTGATATACTTGACAAAGTAGTGTGAAAGAGCACTCATAGGAGCTGTAACATGGCCTTTGTCATCGTAGACGATTAAAGTTGCGCTTCCACCTCTCTTTCAAAAGGCGCACTCAAGGAAGGATAGGAATCTATCTATGATTTACTTTTGTTTGTCTGAATCAGCACTTGGATGAACGGATTGCCCTTGCCAAACGGACCAGCTACTAGGCCATGCTAATAGACCCGCTATTTCTGTTTACCTAGCATGAATTTGCCAAAAAATTTGAACTGCTGTCGCTTTAAATACAGTTGAATTTGACGCTTGGGGCCAATTTGAAAAGATTGGTTAAATTTAATTTTTTTGATGCATGAAGCCCTAAGTATTAAAATGAAGTAGAGCATCAAGATTGCCGTATTTGATTTGTAAGCTGGGGCACAAGAATGCACGACTGGTCGCCACTTGGTAGATGTGTGCCCTCATCCCTCAACCTCATCCATTCCGTGCATATTAACGGCCTTTCGCCATGCCATCACTTCCCTCAAAAAATCTGCCAAGTGATAGAGTGCGATAAAGGGATGGGGCGAGATGCGGCACAATTAGAGTTGGCGCTATCAAAGGAAGGTATGCTGGTCACTCCGTGTGCTGATCCATCTCAATCCTCGGGGTGCCATGCATCAAATAATCACACCCGACAAAGTTCTTAAAATTGATCTTTACAAGCCAAAATCAATTCTATCAAGAGCGACAGCTTTGCTTCTGCTTTGTGGCACTATGGATGCTAAGCAGAGATGGTTACCGGGTCTATTGACATGGCCTGGTTGCTAGCCAGTCGGGCATGGGCAATCCATTTACCCAAGTGCCGCTGCAGTTAAACAAGGGATTAAATTAGAGCCAAATCATGGCTTTTCTTAAGTGCACCTTCAGAAGGAGAGGTGCAGACGCTGGGCCATACGCCTAGCTCAACTGCACAAGAAACGGGTCATATCTGCTGTCAATTAACAAAGAAGAGGTAATCGTGGCAAACGATTGCTACAACTCTGGTGCCATGCCGGGTTTCACGGTGTCGAGATTGACGTATCCTTCTTGTTTGAAAGAGGCATTTGAATTCATCGAAACTGTGAAGCAGAAGGTGGTTCGCAGGAATAGGCAAGATCACCAGTGGCTACTTAACGGGTCATCCAATGGGCAGGTGATGCAGAACATCAACGTGGTGTACTAAATCTGGTTCCGAAAACTAGCTATAGAACAGCCGTCAAGCTACTTAATGTTCAATAGCTTGGATATCACAGGCTGCGATTTTAGCACCTAATCGTAAGTCATGCAGAGGGCACGCCAAAATGGAAAGGGAGCATCGAACCCCAACGGAAGAGGAAAAGGCTTTCTGCTGCATTTACGCTTGGACAATTTGTATACGTACTTCTACAGGCTGCCCAATAACAGTTAGCAGCATTATAAGCCACTGCAGCTATTATCCGCTTGTGCTATTATTCTTGTGAAACCAACGTTGACCTTCAAATAGTAGCCTAAGTATACCTGAATATGACTTAACCTCATTACAAAGACAACACCCAAGTGCTGACAATGAGGACATTCATGCGTTGTCACCATTTTGAGGTGCCAATGCCACTATAGATGTGACTTCAAATTTTAACAATTGGATCCCACACCTCATGGCTGATACGGAAGCATTGCAGCGAATCCACACCTCCTCCAACATTTGCCAATCTTTCTAAAGGAACATGCATTTCCATATAGGCATTTTGTTTTACGTCAGCACAAATCGCAACTTTGGGAAAATGCACGCGCTCTTCTTAAATTGTTTACTCTCATCCAAAATGAACAATGGCATTGATCGACTAAGTAATTGTGGCTCTCTAAATCTTAACAATGTGTTCTGAAGTCACCAATTGCATGAAATGGGTTGATTTTTATATCAAAACGTGCGCTTTACAGGTGCTAAGCAAAAACATTAGTGCTAATCATCTCAAAGGCAGTTAAACTCATGAGGGACATCCCAAACCGATTCTGGAGTAAAACTGGTAGAAGCACGATGCAACAAATTGCATGTGAATCTAAATGGCTCATTCATACCCGATTTACAAGCCAAGTAACATCCCATGCTTACTGAACTGCACTTCGGTGAAGACGCACGCTTTCCGGGCCAATCAGGACCTACAGGCCCAAAGTCACGATGTCGCCCTTGGCAGTTTCAATGGATTGTCCTTTTTGGATAAACGGAGACCTTCATTGCAGAAGTTCTGTCCTTTCTAATAGACCGACAAATCCCATGCCTCAAGGAAAGGAAAGACGATGCTGCCGTCAATTGCCGTGAAAATGGCAAGAGATGATGATATTCTTAAGAATGATCCCATCTCAGGTAAATGCAAAATGCAGCTTATCCAATTCATTTAACACAAACATTTTGAGTTAAAGGAGTCACACATTACAGTGCAGTGCAAATCAATGCACCCATCAACTGTGGCACCTCTTCCTTGACTTGAAGCTTCCCTTACTATTAGTTGTTTAACAGCGAATGGGAAAGAGTGCACTTTGCAAGATCGCATCAGGCACAGGTCATTCACCGCTTAAATGAAATCTGCCCATTGATGCCCACCACTTCACCCATAACCAATTACCTTATTAAATCAGAGATAATACAGAAAATCAATTGACATACAAGATTAAGCGATTCCCCGTCAGCAAGGTAGTGACCACAACAGCTCGACACTCTTTGGACTGGAGGCTTCAATTACGATTAAGGCTAAGGAAACCTTAAAGACGTCGTTGCAAATGCAAGTACAATTGGAAACGAAACGAATTGAGCCTATATACTAAAGAATAAGCAATTATAAAGTAAAGCAAAAGTAAGAAAAAAAATGTGTTGATAATACGAGCAATTTTTACTTAACATTGACAAAATATGACATCAGTCGGGTTGATGTTGGATTTGATTATTTGGTGCATGGCACCCTGAAGATCAAGATAAATTGGCGCACGAAACATCCAGCATGTTTTCCTCCGATAATACCACCCATGATTGTGCTCGAGGATAAGAAGCACGTAGATGCGCCACATCTTGCTCCATCCCCTTCATCGCACTCCACCACTCAGAGGACTTGGGAGGAAAATGACGGCATGGCGAAAGGCCGTTAGTGAATACGAAATACGTGGAGTTGAGAGATGCAAATGCAACTAAGCTTTCAAGATGTGCCCTTAACCGTCAAATTCAACTGCATTTAAGGCAGCAACAATCCTTCTAGTTTGTAGCAAAATGCATGCTTAGTAAAGAGGGTTGTCGGGTCTACTGGCATGGGCTGGTGGCCAGCTCGTCTGGCATGGGCAATGCGTTCATCCAGGTGCTGATACAGACAAACATAAATCAAATATTAGCCACAATCCTATCCATCGGTTAGCGCGCCTTTTGAACGAGAAGTAAAAGAGCGAATTTAATCGTCAATGATGAAAAAGGCCATCTTACATCCCCTACGAGTGCTTTTTCTCACTGCTTTGTCTAAGACAACAAAGCTGTCACAAACCAATCAATCCTCCCGCACTTGACATCTTTGCTTATCTCCTACACAACCAGGTGATATCGAGAAGGCTGTCAAGGCCTGAAAGTGCTCATTTCGAAATGTCATTATGGAGCGCGAGATAGAGGCACTCTCTACCAAAATAAATGACAAAATAAGCAATGAGATAGATAGATGGAAGCTGTACTAGTTCGAGGCTACGCGGTAGGGAAAATTCGGCCACTTATACTCCAGTTCAGTGAGGCGGAGGGGAGCAGATGGAAATCCCATGAAGTAGTGTAAAAGAAATTACCGCAGTAGAGGGTGAGAAAGGTGGTCAAGCCTTAAATTTGGGCGGGTCTGATCTAGATTATTTGTCGTTGCGTTATTTGAGCATGCCATAGAGGAACTAGTGAAAGGATAAAGAGGAACTCACAAGGCGACCGCTATCATCCAATGAGGCAGCAGAGAATTGTTCATAGGCAAAAAAACAAAAGTGAGGGATGGCAGGGATACTGAAAGAAGCCCGGAGGCCAAAGCAGTACGCTTCATCACAGGTGGACTTCGATGTATGGAGGCAAAACACGGTGGGCAATTATGGGCATGCACTGCTTAAATCTAGTGGGTGCAGTAACTTTCCTCCAAGAGATTCTCTGTAGATTTGTTGAAAAGAAATTTTAAAAAAATGACACAGATTAAGGAGCTTCTCTGCGCCAGTTTTGAAGGCCTTATAGGGTTTACTTTGTGTGTGCAGATGTGTCGACTTGATTAGGCGGGCATAATTAGTAATTCGATTGAATTTACTGGTGATTTTCAAGCGGCCTTTGAGGAATGAGGTATGCACGGGGAAACAAATTGTCTTGTTTGCTCGCAATTTCCTGCACTATGCAAGACTTTTCGTTTGTTCTTGAGTGGTAAAATCCTAGCAGATCCAGTCAATCCTATTGCTGCGTACCATGCAACAATGCTCCGAAAGCGTTGCTGCTTTGTGCGAAACAAGCAAATTTTCCACAAAGATTTACTAATAAGGAGGAAAGAACTACTCGAGAACCATGCAACAGTGTTGATACGCAGTTAGGCAAAGCAGTCTTTTCGAATACGCAACTAGCACTTTACTTTAATCGACTTTGCTCTCTTTGAATCCCAGCAACTTACTTGATTCCATTTTTATTGTTTTCCGATTTTAACATGCTCTTCTAGTTTTCCTGAAAACTACCCAAATTCACAACTTAAACACCAACATGGTCAGATTTTGTTGCAAAAAATGCTGCCAGAATGCGTGCAGGACAGAAGCTGCCAAATGTCCAATCCGAGCAATCTCGAAGTAAACAGATTAAATAAGGCACAGCCCTGCATATGTGGCCTCACAGCATTCCTTGGACATCTTGCGCATGCCTTACTCTTTTTATACCGAAAACTACCACAACCCCGTATACCAGAACGCAAGCTGCTGATTCTCTACTCCGAACAGCTTTGAAACAATATGAATAAAAACGACATCGTCTCTGTTTTCTTTGTAGTCTCGTTCCCACTACTAAAACATGAGCAAGAACGACTGCGAACTAATTTTTTTAAGTAAATCAGGATTAAAAGAATGCACGAAAATTTCTGCTTTTTTGAAAAGTATTTTTACGATAAATCATACATCCGGCTTTTCAGCCCTATCAACTCTAGTCACTGGGTAAACCCAACTGCTTGAGTGCACGCATTGGTGCCAACTAAGACGTCCTTGAATTTAGGCAGAGCTTGCCTTAAGTACGAAAACCGCAGCTGGTAATTACAAAGTTCCGTATTCTTGTGCAAGTTTATTTTTCTCCAGAAAGGGATCCGTTAACATGTGTCAATGTTTGCCCTTGTTGACAACACAAGGGGCACCACCGCCACCAGAGATAGGCAAGAGCTGAGTAAGTTTGTAAATAGCGGTAGATAAATCCGAGTGAATAGATAGCAGCCGTGCGCTAAAGTTACCTCGCATCGCAACGCGATCATTCATGACTAACAAAACCCTCCATCTGAAGTGGATCGCATTGGAACAGAAGTAACAGAGCATGAGGCGCCTATTCGTAGTTGATTCCCCTTAATGTACCAGACATGGAGCGGCTGGTGTTTGTACTACACCATGCTCTATGTATAGACGCACGGAAAGGACCTGTGATTTTGCGGAAGACTTTATCAAATTGTGTAACAAGCCACTTAAGGGAAATCTCATTTGGGTCAGTTTTGAATCCAAGTGAGGGGCAGAGTACCTAGGTTAGTTTACTAGTACTAAGCATGGGTGCTGCTCTATGCACTCATCGGCGTAAGTCATGCGTCAAAACCTAGTAGTAACCGAGTTCTCTCTCTGCTGCTAAGCGCGGTAAGCAGCTCCCGCATAGAGTAATCATATTCATTCACAACTATGCAAGTGTTTAATAACTTGAATTGATTAACACTTTCAAACAGACCTCAGAGACGTAGCCACTTAAGTGACTTTCATAAGCAAAGTTAGTACGCCAAAAAATTATAATCTTAACTTTCACCCAAGTGTAGCTGTAGATAAAGAAAGGAATAAATGATGCCTAAATCCTGTCCTTTCTTAGGCACACCTTCCAAAAGAGAGGTTAAGAGAGGTGAAGGAGCAACTTCTGCCCACCAATGACTATTAAGACAGTGTTCCAACTCCCAATAATACCAATTCCCATTATTTTGTTTAAGACAAAGTAATTTGCCACATGTATTCGATATAGCCGCTTATAACCAAAAGCATCTGGTGGAACCTAGAAGGCTATCGAGTGCTGCGTGTGCCGCAAGTGCTCATTTTCACCTGCTGTTGCATGTGATAGATTGGTGCAATTTATACTAATTCAAAATTACATCCACTTCTGTTCTTGTTCGGTCAGGCAAAGGAGGAGGAGCAGATGGAAGTAAAGTGAAGGGAAGTGTAGTGGGAATAACCACTGCGAGAGAAGGCGAGAAATGGAGAAGAAACCTTAAGTTTGCGCGGGTCTGACCTAGAGGTTATTAGTCGATGCGTTGTTTCAGAATGCCCTAATGCAGAGAAGGGCTAGTGAAGGGATGAAGAGGAACTCACAATGAGGTAGCCGCCACTCAACAAGTTGGGTGGATAAGGTGGTAGAGAATTGCTTATTGGTACGAAGGAAGGGTGAGGACGAGAAACTTACGCGTTGTTAAAGTAAATGAATCAAAACAACGAATTTTTACAAGATGGGTGTATGGAGTAAAATCGGAGGGGAATAATGGGCATGCAATGCTCAAGAGCCCAATGAGCGTGGTAAAATGCAAGGAAGTCACTCAATGAAGATGCGCTGAAGTGGAGGCTGATTATACAGCAGTAGACCAAGAGACGCCTCTACGCTCATTTGGAAGACATCGTCAGGTCTAGTTTGTGCGTGCAGTTTGATCCTCAAATCACTTTGTGGTGGGTTGTGTCGACTTATTCGGGTGGGTAAGCGATGTGCTTTGGTTGGGTTTAATGATGTCGTAGAAGTCCCCTCTGCGTTCCATGCAACAGTGCTTTCAAAATGGGATGCGGATGTTTTAGCAAGGCATCAAGCTTTTACAGGCATTCTAGTGTTGCTGCTTGGTTGACGATTGCATAATCGCGGAAGTGATGCTCTAGCCTTTAGAGCTATCTTTGTTTCCTCAACCATTTTAGAGTGAATAGAGCAACAACTCCCGTATCAGGTGAAGGCAATTTGTCTCCTACGCCATGGCGAGGACCACGCAGCCTGTGCGGGTGGAGGAAGATGTGCCTGCCAATTTAAGTATTGCATCGTAAACAGCAGGCAACGAATCTGATGGTAGACCTAATTAATGGATGCTGGGGAAGTCATCACCGAAACTTGTCTTGTCTCCTCCCCTTTGGCTCTTTGAGGCGGGACTCGATGTTGAATAAGAGGCGGCATGATGCTTGCCCACTTCTCCTTAAAAAAGAAAATTTGCAACGCAGTTAAGCAGACACTGTCATTCAGATGAATCGGTGGTCCACTCCTCTGAGAATTGCTACGGGTATAAGGTGAGCTTCTAATGCCGATCCCTGTTCCGTGCCTGGACAACTCATGAAAATGCATCAGGGAAGGCAATCACAGTGCAAGCATTTCTTATGGCAACAACGTAAAAGTTGAAATAGTCGTGCGATACAAAAATGGATGTATCGTCAGCTTTCATCAGTATGCACTGACATTAACCCCCATTGGGTTAATGAAGTAGGTTGCATTCTCAGAAGAATCAAGTCAGAAAAGAGCAGCAGAACTGACAACTGAGTCTGCAGTGTTTGGGTGCGGGCGGGCCTAATTTCTCGCAAAGCTCATCACTTTTTGCGGATTTCATTGGTGTTCCAGTCAGAGCGAATGGAGATAGCATTAGCCAAATGGACCTTAATTAACGGGGATTGCCATGAGAAGGGCAGCTTTCAACTTCTGCATTTAAGGTCTTCAAGGAACTGTGCCTTTTGCAGCCTCATGTAGCAATTAGAGTGGGCAGACGCTGCAACGAATTGCATGAATTAATGTGGCAATCAACGCAACAACCTCCATCTGCGTCCACCTCCTCGTTCCGGCGTTAAGCGATTCTCGGTCGCCTACCAACTCATAACTATGGTTAGACCGTTTATAATTGGAAACGACTTTGTCAGTGTCATCCTTCGCATTAGAACGCGTTCAACCCTTCGTTAGTTAAAAATGTGCCCCAATTATCGGGCTTATTTGGATGTTTCGCGTGTGTTTGGTTAATACCTATTCTATGCCATCAGCAGGGCTGAAGGATATTTCCGCCTGGACTTGTAGTGATACGCGGTGCCTGTCAGTTCAGGTATTCCAAAAATAACTACATGCTCCTTGACTTTGCGCGAAAATGTTCTTGGTAATATTATTGTTGGAGCCCATTCTACATTTCCGTTTTCAAATGTTTGAGATATTTGAGCAAATCATTTGGACAAAACCGGGGGTCATAGTAGAACAAATTCCCTTATAAATCACAATCTTAAGAGTGAGCTGAAAAATTTACGCGTTATGCTGTCGTGGCAAATAAAATCTGACATCGTGACTTGCCATTGCGAATGCCACTCTTTAGAAGGGGTATGACAACTAATCTGAGTGTAAATACAATTGAGAAGGCGACTACTTCGATTATGCTGGTAATGTCAAAACGTTGGCCGGGCTGGACTTGTAGGCCAACCCTCATGGCACAAACTGATTCAAGTTTGGTGGTACGCTAATTGCGTATTGTGGCTTTTGTCGAGGGCGATGCGCACTGAACTTATTTAGAGGAACTAACTAAAACCAGACGCTTCATATTGCGTTAGTCGAATTCGGTACCCTTCACCTAGCCTTACTTAGGGTAGCGGATACGTGGCCTTTTGCATTTTATAAATTTTCTCGTGAGTAGGATAATGCTGCTTGTGGTTAGGTTGATACACTCTTTAACTCCTTTTGACTCCACTTTGGTTGGAATAGTGATTTACACTGTTTTCCGATTGCAGACAGTGCTGTTTTTGGTGCCTTTTAGCTGATGTTTTAAAATGAATAAGATATGGTCAATCAGTGGCACTCCGCCTGATATCGTATTTTCTCAATGTTTAAAAGAAATTGACCCTTTGGAAATGCTTGTTTTCTTGTTACACAATTTTTTTTTTCTGTTTTACTTTCATTTGCATATTCTTTGTTGCGCTGACTCGGTTCGTTTTTGTTTACACTTGTACTTGCGTTTGGAATGACATCTTTGTGGTTCCCTGAGCCTTCACTCGCAATTAAAGCCTAGAAAATCAGTTTCTGTTGAGTCGTTTTCATCATTATCTTGTTAGCAAGGAATTGCTTACCCTTAAATGTCACTTTTTTGCTTTTCTACCCAGTCGTGGCATTACTCGTAGCTAAGCCTTACAGTTTAGTTGTGATGTCTGAAGGGCTTGGAGAGACTGGCACTGTAGCTGCGCTTCACATCATGCCTTCCATTAGGATTCACTAAAATTTTAAGTGTTAGTGGATTTTTTTTATTTTGTAAGCCCTCGCAGTGGCTTTGGCTACAAAGTGTCGTAGTTTACATACGCCTAATGTTTAAGGAGACTCGATTGTTTTTAAGTCTAAATGATCCCCAGCTGATTCGGTTATCGCCCTTGCAGCTTGTAAGCCATGAGTCTTATTAGAGGCTTAAAGTAAATCTTTTGAAAAATGCACAAGCTTAGACGCAACTTGCATATTATAAGGGAGGCATGCGATGCAGATTTTAGTTTTAGTGACTAGAAGAGCTTTGGATCTTTGAATAACTTGTTTGGGATTGCTCATGGCTGCTGATAACAATTATGGGTGGATCTGGCCTTGGTTTCGTAATTTTTGAGTTAGTGGTTTTCAGCAGTGCCGGTATTGGTGGTAAGCAGTGGTAGGCATTGCTGTGCAACTTGCGTTTGGACGGTGCGTGATTTACACCTAATTCGGTCTTGCTAGCTGTAACCCTTTCCTCGTTGTTGTTCAGCGACCAATAGTAACGGAAGCATCAAGTCAACAAAGAGATGGCTCATTTGAAGACTGCACTGATTTGCAAATCTAGGTCAAAATGTTCGCTTTGAATGCATTTTGCATTTGCTTTTCAAGACCATTGGTGGTTACGTCGTCTTCCCTTTCATTAGGTCATGGGTTCCGTCGTTCTACTAGAGAAAGTAAAATATCTTCTGTAAAGGACGCCATTTATCCAACAAGGACGATTTGTAGAAGCTACCGAGGGCGACTTCGTGACGCTGGGCCTGTAGGTTCCTTTTGGCCTGAAAAGCGTGTGGCCTCACCGAAGTGCAATTTAGTGGGCATGGGATGTTACTTAGCTCGTAAATCAGCCATTTTCGAATCATCTGTATTTTTCAGCATCGTGCTTCTGCCAGTTTTACTGTCGAATCGGTTTGGGCTGGTACTCATGAATTTCACTGCTTTTGAGACAATGGGCACAGATGCTCTTGTTTGGAACCCCTAATTCTCACGTTCTGTTATAAAGAACTAGTTGTAGGCAATTGGAGGATTTTAACACGCATTAAAAATTCGGCATGATTATGAAAAGCATGACCTCGATTCATCTAATCATTCTACCGACGGCATAGCTGATCTTAAATAAACGTTATATGAATCGCAGAGCATTAAACAAGTCGACTCGAAAGGTTCCATGATGGCTGATGTACAAGGCTCGCCGAGAAGGAGAGGAGATGCGTAACACTTTGTTTGGTTGACTTCTGTCTTTGGCTACCGTCTCCTGGGCAGCCATACGGCCTTAGTCGGGCAGTGTTATTGTTTTCTCTGGATGAGAACAGGCACTTCATGAGGAGCTCGTCATTTTTCAAAAGTTGTAATTAGTACTAAGGCAAAACTAATTGCTTAGATGGTAACGCATGTTTATTCGGACTGATTAATATCTGTTAGAGAAGGCGAGTAGATTCGGTCACATCTATGGTGGTAGTGGCACCTCAAATGGTGTGTGAATGTCCTCAATGTAAGCACTTGGGTGTTATCCTCCTGATGATGTCGAGTCATCTTCAGGTGTGCTTAGGCCACTTTTGGAGGTTGGCGTTGTTTTCACGAGAATGCAAGCACAAGTTGACCACAGCTGCAGTGGCAGAATAGATGTAGGATGCTGCCCATTGTTATTGAGGAGATGTTATTATCCGACTTGTGAACGTGAATGCGCAAAGTGCCCATGAGTTGAGGCAGCAGGAAGCGTTTCCCTTTTCCACAGTTGTTCAATGCTTCTTTTCCATCTATATCACTTTAGTAAGGCGCCAAAATTGAACCCTTTACAGCCAAGCAGTTGCAAACAATGAAGAGTAGGTAGCCTGACAATAGCTCCATGAGTAATTATAGGGATGGATTGTCTACTCAGCATTATGCTGTGCATTATTTCTTCTTAGATGACGTGTCAACTAGCCATTGGCGCTTTATCTGCTCCTACGAGTTTCTTCCCATCCAAAACACTCAAGAGAATTTGATTGACTTACCAGGAAAAGGCTTAAGCGACTGGTTTGGCTGAATTTGAGTTCCAACCATAAACAAAATGGGTACGTCGATTTTGACACTGTGGAGGCCACCATAGCAGTAGAGGTGCGGCGGTTGCTTGCCCCATTCACCTCTTTGCTAGTTGACAGTTGTTGTGACTCCGTTTTGCGTTGCCTGACCGTTCTCTTTGCCTATTACTGTACTTCGACGCGTGCGAGTGTAATCTGTAAGCATTATGGGGTTACTGTTTCCACCCAATTTTGCTTTGTATTCGTGTCTTATCTTGAGTGTTCTGACGATAAATTGCGGACTTAGTCACATATTGGTTGCATTGCTCCAGCCGTGTGAGCTATTCTTTGTGCCGCATTGGAGGCTTCATTCCCTCGATTCCTTCAAAGTGCAGGTGCGTCTCGTCTTTGAGTTTAGAAAATTTGCCTCTGGAGGGTCGACCGGGTCCATAATGGGGACAATTAAATGAACCGTCAGTCAGCAGGCTGCATTTCTAAGGCATTGGGGGAAAGTTCAAAGCTCCAGTCAGCATTAACGTTGAACTCAGGATCGTCGAAGGGGTTAAAAGTGGGCTCTTCTTGTTCTGCGTTGGACGAATTTAGTCGCATGAACTCCACTCGTTGCTTAGCTCTCGAATCGCATTAATTCAAGAATAGCGGTTAAAAGTCTGCAAGTTTTATAGAGCATAGCTTTGATGCCATCTATTTAGATCTCAATATAAAGCGCACGAGTTCATCTTGCCAACAAAATTCATGACATTTCATTCGGAGGCTTTGATAAAGTTCACCCAGGACTGTATTATATCGCACCATACCGAGGGAGTGTTATGTGTAAGGGAGTAACCGGAATGCGGTATACCACCAGCGAAGGCTGAATAATGCTATCCATGCCAACCGTTTGCTAGGTAGTTCCGTTTTTGCTATAATAGATGCGAACATTTTTAAGATGTTTGGAACTGGCTGGCACTAGTCTATGTTAAGTCGAGCGACAACTAGCCAAGTGCTTCAAGTCTATGCTTAATATCAACTAATGCATATGAGCAGTGATGCATTTTGCACAGGGACCATTAATCTGGTGCATTTAAACAGGTGCTTGAATAAGAAAAAAAGGCGTGCAAAATTAAGTATAAATTGTATCTGTAGGTTTCGCGCCATAAGCCAGCCGTATTTGCACATTATGCAAGTTAAAACAGGTTTATATTTGAAGTAAATTACTCGCCACATTCAAGGTCACAAGCGGTAACTGGTTTCATCTCGTTGGCACCTTTAATGCTTTGTCAGAATATAATTTTTAGAGCAAAGGTAAAGGTGGGTTGTGCAACATTAGACTTAATTTAATAGCTAAGGATAGCTTTGTGTGGCAACATAACAGGATGAGAATCGCACAGCAATGAAATGCGTGTGACCTAAGTGTGGGCGCCTTAGCGACAGATGTGGAATAGGAGTTCTGCAGTCTGCATTGCCTCGCATCTAACTCGGGTGAGAATAATTTACCTCTCGTGCTTTCCAATCAAGCCTCATTTACAGAGATTTGCAATGAATTTTGCTTGAGAGCTAGTCTTCACGCTTTATGTTAAGCTTTCCATTTTATATGCTTATTAACTTTGAATGCTGAAGTGGCTTAAATCTCTACTCCTCTGGGCTCTGTTTGAAAGTGTTAATCAATTCCAGTTATTTAACAGTTGCATAGTTATGCTTTGGAAATGATTGCTCTATTAGAGAGCTGCTTACCGTGTTCATCAGTGGAGAGAGAACTTAGGTACTATGAGACTTTGACTCATAACCTAGGACGGTGCGAGCACCCATGCTAGGTAATGGCAAACTAATCTGGGCGCTCTTACTTGCATTCGAATTCGATCCAAGTGAGATTCCTTACTTGTGGCCTGTTACGGGATCGGTGGAAGAAATCTTCCGCAAAAATCACGTCCCCTTCCCATGAAACTTTACATAGAGTGTGGTGTGGTACAAATGTCAGCCGCATAGTGTTTGCTACAGTAAGGGAATTATTAAGAATTGATGCCGAATGTTATGGTGCCTCCGTCCCAATGCTGTCTAGCTAAAGTGGAGGATATTGGTATTCTGGAATAATCGCAGTGCGATGTGGATGATGGGTAACTTAGGCTCATGGCTGGTAGTTATTTACTCGGATTTGTCTGCTATTGCTTCCAAACTTAGTCAGCTCTGTCCCATCCCTGGCGGCAGTGACGTCCCTCCTGTTGGCAACACAGGGCAGACATTATACGTACAACGTCCTTCCAGAGAGAAATAAGCTTGCACATGCTGGGAAAAACAATAATTACCATCTGCGGTTTTCGTACTTGATCGTTAAAAACAAGTTGTGCCTAAATTTAAGGGTGTCTTAGTTGGCACCAATGCGGGCGTTCAAGCGGTCGGATTTATCCTGTGGCTGGGGTTGATTCAGCTGGAAAATCAGATACATGACGTATTCATAGACAAAGCTTTTTGATAGGGCGAAAATTCTCGTGCCATTCTTTTAATCCTAAGTTATTTAAAAATAAAATTTAGCTAACAGTAGTTCTTATTTTGCAAAGGCACAAGCCAGGTGTGGCCGAAATGTTATGCTCATGTTTCGGCATTGGGAACGGGACTACTACTAGACGATGTCGTTTGTCATTCATATTGTTTCGAAGTTGTTCAGAGCAGAAAATCAGCAACTTGCTTCCTGATATACGCGGTTGTGGTAGCTTATTGTTTTTAAAAAGCTTGAAAGGTGTTGGGTATGCGTAAGATATCCTAGGAATGCCCTAAGGCCACTGGTGCAGAGATGTACCTTATTTAATCTGTTTCTACCGAGATTGCCTCGGACTGGACATTTGGCAACAAAATCTAGCAGTGCTGGTGTGGATAAACTGTGGAGCTCGATATCTTCCAGAAAAACTGGAAGAGTATGTTAAAAACGGCGAGCAAACAATATAGTCGAGTATGTTACTCTGACGATGTAGATGCACAAGTACGTGATTCAAAGAGAGCAAAGTGGATTGGGCAAAGTGCGGGGTGCGCTTCAAACAGACTGGTTTGCTTAACTGCACATAGACATTGTCTAATGGTTGTCGAGCAGTTCTCTTTCTCCTTATTAGTGACTATATGTGGAGAATTCGCTTGTTTCTTACAAAAGCAGTAACACTTTCAAGGCAGTGTTGCAGGATACGTAGCACTTGGGATTG
Organism: Taenia pisiformis; assembly: GCA_023968675.1. Classification (NCBI taxonomy): domain Eukaryota; kingdom Metazoa; phylum Platyhelminthes; class Cestoda; order Cyclophyllidea; family Taeniidae; genus Taenia; species Taenia pisiformis. Next base: position 7,345,770 of record CM043730.1, read on the forward strand.
ACTGGAGCTGTTGAGATTTGACCAAATATGAACGAGGGAATGTAATCTTTTAAGCTATGTTAATAAATGCTTACATAATGCAGAAAAAAAGAGAGCAAATAAGTCCATTTGTTTCCTCGTCCATCCATTGTTTTGCAGAGGCGGCTTGCAGGTCATTAATAAATTCAACCGAATCACCAATTTTACCCGCCTGATCAAGTCGGCACAACTGCACGTACAAAGCGGATCCGATAATGCCTTCGCAAGAGGCGTAGATGAGCTCTGGTCTGTGTTATTTACGCTGATCACCACCTTAACGCATCTTCAGTGAGTGTCTTCTTGGACTTTACTGTGCTCACTAAACTCAAGCAATGCATGCCCCATAATTTCCTCCCCTGTTTTTTCTCCATGCATCGAAGTGCACCTACGGATAAGCCTACTGCTCTTTCCTTCCTGCTCCTTTACCTATCTCATCCTTTTCTCAATTTTTTCTTCATGCTATGAACAATTCTGTGCCACCTCAACCACCTACCTCATTGGATGCTAGCGATCGCTTTGTGATTTCGTCTTTATCCCTTCTTTCTGAAGGCCTCCTCAAGAATGAATAGGAATTGTTTGTCTGCATTAGCACTTAAGTGAGCGGGGTGCCCTTGTCAGACGGGCTAGCCACAAGGCCATAAAAGTAGACTCGATAACCCTCGTTGCAGAGCGCATGCTTTGCCACAAATTAAGAGGAATGCTGACGCCTTTAATCCAGTTGTATTTGATGTGCAGGTTCCAATTTTGAAGCCTTAGATGGATTGCTGGATGAAGTAAATCATCAAGATTACCGTGTTTGATTAGTAAGCTGGGGCACAAGAAGGCACGACTGGTCGTCCTTATCGTCGAGCACAACCAGGGTTGGTGTTATCAAGGGAAGAAGATACTGTGGTTACTTCATGTGCCAATCTATCTTGATCCAAGGGTACGATGCACCAAATAACGAATTTAACAAAATTATTAAACTATTAAGGGCGATAGCTTTGCTTCAGCTTTGCGGCACAATGCAAGTTCAGTAAAGAGGATCATTGGGTCCATTGGCATGGCTTTTGGCTAGCCCGTCTGGCATGGGTAATCTGTTCATCCAACTGCCGCTGCAGCTAAACAAAGCATCAAATGATCGCTAAATCCTTTTTTCCTAGGCGCAGGTTCTGAGACAGGGGTAAAGACTCAATTTTAATCCATCTACGACTACACAGGCCGTATTACAACCATTAATAATGCCAATTCCCTACTATTTTGTGCAAGACAATAAAGATATAGTCGCTCGCAGCCTAAAACCGAGAAGGCTATCAAGTGCTGCAAGTGCTCATTTTCCCTTGCTTTTGTTGAGCTGTTAAAATAAATAAAAAAATAAGCACTGGGATTGATTGATGGAATTTTCGAGTTTTGGAAATTCCATGGTGGGAGAAATGCTTTTACCTCTGATCTCCTATGGCCAGGCAGTGGAGGAGGGGTGGATGGAAATTGGGTAAAGTGGCGTGGGAGAAACTTTCACGATAGAAGGAGATTAATAGAGAAGAAGCTTTAAGTTTTGACAGGTCTGATCTTGAGGTTATTAGTCGTTGCGTTAATTTAGTTTGTACGTATGTAGAGAAGGGCTAGTGAAATGATGAAGAGGAACTCACGAAGTGGAATCTGCTATTTAACAAGGCAGGTGGATGAGGTCGTAGAGAATTGTTTATAGGTACGAGGGAAAGTAGAGAAAGGAATAAGGTAGACAAAGGGCAGAGAAGTTCACGTGTCATTAAGGAAATTGAAAAGGGCAAGGAATGTGATTCGCTTATGTGAAGATTGACGTATGGAGTAAACGCGGTGGGAAATGGTGGGGCATGCAATGCTCGACAGCCTGGTGAGCGTCATAAAAGGCAAAGAAGACACTGAAGACGCGTTGAAGTGGAGGTTGATAAGACAGCCGCAGACTAGGGAGCTCCTCTACGCCCATTTTGAGGACATCATCGGATATGATTCATACTCGCAGTTTGAATTTACAAATCACTTTGTGATGCGCTGTATCAACTGGGTTGGGGTGGGGTATACTTGGTGCTTCGGTTGAGTTCAATGATGCCGTGGAAGACGCCTCCGTGGAATGAGGCTTGCTCGTCATTTTCCTTCCCATGTGGTGGCAACGTGTGCTGATCGGCCCGTGGTGAATCAATCCCGTTGTGCATTCCACAGAGTAATAATAGACACTTGAAATGGCACAAATGGCAAATGGGCTAATGAAGAGTAATGAGGAGAAGAGGAGGAAAATGCGTCGGTTGTTGTGAATCAAGATTAGCACGAAGCAACCATGATCCTGGAAAGAAAAGCACTTTATCTATCCGTCAGCACAAATGCAATAAATGGAGATGAGAAGGGGGGAGATGAAATGCGAGAAACTTGAAGGCCAATGTAGGATCTGCACAAGTGTGCCAAAAGTCCTTGTGATGACGATGAAACCTAAGCCACCGCGTCCTGAGATGTTGCACATAAGGTAGACTGGAAAGAATATTCTCATCGGTTCTGTGGTCGAGCGACGCGTGGTTCGGTTAGTAACCGTCATGTTTGGAAAGCCAATGTGCTGGTTGTGGTAACGTCCAGTCTACGAAACTTTGCTTGCTCGTGAAGTAGGCAAAAAATACGAAATCACAATTTCCATATAAATTGACATGCTCCATGCACTGGCAACGAGTAAATTGGGTAAAATGCATTGCTTAGAGATACATATCTCAGGGTTGTGCTGCTTAGTGCTTACTCTGGGCAAGAGCCAGAACAGCGCGAATGTCTGCGCTGCTGTAAACCATAAGAGGACTAGGGTAATGGCTTCATTCTTTCCATGCGACGTAGTAAATCCCAGCAAATTTATGGTGCTTTGGGGAGGAAATTGACACGAATCTCAGGACTAAGAAGCTGATTTGTTGCAACCTTGATGGTAAACATTAGTAACACGTCTCCTGTGCCGTTGAGTCACCTATGGACGCCTAGATGCTAGACGCAGGATCCCTTGACATCAAGCATGTCATGCTATTTGCCGCAAGACAGGCTGGCCGTGACAAACACTAACTCCTTCTCTCTTTGTAATGGCACCCGCACTGTGGAAAGATGGTATGCAACCAGAAAGTGAATACGAGCCTCGAAATTACCAGTGCAGCTTTGAACTAGAATGACATTTTGGGATAGTAGATAAGGTCAAGGTTGGCGGTGGGGCAGTGGGAAGATTTCGAAGACTGGACACCACCCACGCCGAAAATAGTCAATGTGGTCAAGAAGGCAAACAGAGGCATCTAATTTTGTGAAGAACTCCGTGAGAGAAATGGAAGATTCGTTGGGCAGATGCAATCTGTAAGTAGGTAGTCAGGTGCAACGCTCCATTTCACCGCATGAAAGTATTTCCGTTTTACGAAAATTGGGGGTCACAAACCGCGGCTCAGCAAAAAAGGCTGGAATGTTTCGCCACCAAAATGTAAATGTAAATGTGTTCGTCTGATGGCTGAATGCTCTAACAGGAGCAGTCTAGCCAGATTGTGTGCGGATGGCCATTTCACCCCTCCTTCATTAATTTGGCTTTCCTCTTTTAACTACCATGAAGTTGTCTCGGGACTTTCGACGCACTTCAGCCACGACCAGCAGCAATGGCGAAGGGAACATTTGCGATGATGCGCAATTCGGCGATTACTCATTCTAAATACCCAACCTGAGCAGTGGCTCATTTACTTGATGCTTAGCCAGCATGGCGAGTTTGAGCAGGTTGAGGCACGACTGAGCGCTTGTACCCACCTCGCATTGACCGCCCAGTTTCGTTCACCTCATCCATGCAACCGGTGGCCTAAACCAGCATCGCTACCATCGTCATTAATGTGGTGATCTACACTAGCTGCCCAACTCCATTTCGAGCAGCAACAACGTTATCAATTCTGCTTGTCAAAATAATACCGCAACTGAGGGCTACAAAACTGCATCCAAATTTGCCTGCAAATAATAAGGAATCACTTTACTTTAAACTACTTCTGCTACCTCATACCCAGCCTCACTTATCGTGTCATCGTGGTAAGGCGACACGTGAAACATCGAATCGCTGTCGGAGCAGAGGTCAGCACGTCTGTGTGACCTTTTGCGCATGATGTCGCCTACGCTCATAACATCCGCTCCTGAACCTCCAAAAGAAAAGAGCAGGTTTCATAGACATAATGTATATAATTGAAGTTCCTTTTCTGATTTTAGCAAATGCAATGCTTTTGAGCTCCTCATGGACTGGAGCTTTCTCGTCATCATCGGCACTAAGAGGTTCACAACTACTTCCACCAGTAGAGGCATTCATGTTTCTAACCCTGCTGCTGCAAACCCACTCAATCTACCCATCCACAAAGGGGCCCACTGCAATCGCTTCCCTAACAAACAGTCAGTCATCTAGGTCAGGTTGATGAGAACAAGTCAGATTATTTGATCCCTCGTGCAAGACTATTCCACAGAGGCGTCTTTCACGGCATCATTGGATTCAACCAAAGCACTAAGTTTACCCTCCCAATCACATCTGCACAACTGCACAAATAAAGCAGACCCGATAATGTCTTCCAAATAAGCGTAGGGAAGCTCCTTGTTTTACGGCTGCTTTAGCATCGCTTACTTCAACGTGCCTTCGGTGAGTGTCCTCTATTGTGCCTACCTTAGTTTTCTCTCCCCCTTCCTTCTTACTCATAAACCACCCCTACCATTTCATCCACCCAACGCGTTCGATGGCAGCTTCCTCTTGTGAGTTCCCTTTACCCCTTCACTAGTCCAACTCCGCAGTAAAACATGATTATATAACTCAGCGACAAACAACCTATAGATCAGAACTGCCCAACTTTAAGTCTTGGTCACCATTTCTCGCCACTTCATCGAATTTTCATCTGCTCCTCCTCCACCTGACCAAAGAAGAGCAAAAGTGGATGCATTTCTCCTACCGTGCATTCTAATATTGGCACAACTTCCATCAATCATTGCCAATACTATTTTATCACTTATTTTAGTAGAAATTGCTTTTGAGATGAGCCCTGCAATAGCGGATGCGAGTGGACACTTGCAGCATGTGATAGCCTTCTCGGTTTAGTCAGATGTTTTGGGTTGATAGCTGCTGTCAAGTGCAAGTGGCAAACTTATTGTCTTCAACAAATAGTGGAATATAGCATTAATGGGGTTGTAAGATGGCCTCCACCTCTCGTTAAGAAGGCGCGCCTAAGAAAATGCAGGATTTAGTTCTCACTTAACCCTTCCTTTACTTTGATGGCACTTGGGTAAACTTGCTGCCCTTGCTAGACAGGCTAGCCACCAGGCCATGCCAATTTACGCGGTAACCCTCTTTACTGAGCATCTATTAGTGGCACAAAGCAGAAGCAAAGCTGTCGCCCTTAATACAATTGGTTTGACTTGTAAGGTTCAATTTTGAGAACTGTGTTGGGTCTGGTTATTTGACGCATAGCGCCCTGAAGATAAAGACTAATTAGCACACGGGGTAACCACCATATCTTCCTTTTGTAATGCCAACTCCGATTTTGCTTAAGGACAAGAAGCACGTAGATGTGCCACACCTTGCTCCATCCCCTTCACCGCACCTACCACTCAGAGGATTGAGAGGAAAGTGTTGGCATGGCATAAGGGCGTTAGTGCGTATGAATGGGTAAAGTTGAGAGATGAGGATGCTGCATTTTATCTTAATCCTTAAGGTTTTATGCATCAAAATAATTGAATCCCAACAGGCTTTTCAAATTGACTCTCAGCGTCAAATTCAACCGTTTTTAAAGCGACAGAAATCCTTCTGATTTGTAGCGAATACATGCTTATTAAACAGGGCCATGGGGTCGATTGGCATGGCCTGATATCCAGTCCGTTTGGCAAGGGAAATGCGTTCATTGAAGTACTGATACAGTCAAACAAAATTTATAAATAGCTGGATTTATCCCCGTCCTTTGAGCTCGTGCCGTTTCCACTGCCAAAACATGAGCACAACACTTCGGGCGCACCTGTCTTGCGCATTTGTGCAATGGGAAATATTGCGAGCTAGATTCCATTTTTAAATCACTTAGGAAAAAGCAGCGAAACGGAAATATGCGTTTTTCAAACAGAATTGTTTAGATAAAACATGAACCTGGCTTTCCAGCCGAATCAACTCTAGTCACGGGGTAAACCCGATTGCTTGCTTGCTAGCATTGGTGCTAACCAGGACATCCTTGAATTAAGGCAAAGCTTGTTTTTAACGATTAAGTATGAAAAGTGCAGCTAGTAATTACTGAGTTCTCATTCTTGTGCAACATTATTTTTCTCCGGAAAAGGACTCCTTAACGAGTGGCAATGTATGCCCTTCGCTGACAATACGAGGGACATCACCGCTACAAGACATAGGAGGGAACTGATTAAGTCTGTAACTAGCAGCAGATAAAGCCGAGTAAATAGCTAGCAGCTATGCGCTCAAGTTATCTCATCACCCACATCGCACTGCAGTCATTCCTGAATACCGAAATCCCCCGCTTTAATTGGACCGCATTGGAACAGAAGTAACAACATTTGGCACCACTTCTTAATTGATTCCCCTTACTGTGACAAGCATGGTGCGGCTGATATTCGTACTACAACACACTCCATGTGTAGTTGCATGGAAGGAGATGTGAATTTGCGGAAGATTTCTTTTTCTAATACCGTAGCAAGCCACTAGTAAGAAATATCATTTGGGTCAGTTATAAATCAAAGTGAGGGATGGAGCGCCTAGGTTAGTTTGCCATTGCTTAGCATATGCCGTGCTTCAACAAGCACCGGCCTAATTCATGAGTCAAAACCTTATAGTAACCGACTTCTCTCTCCGCCGTTAACGCAAGGTAAGCAGTACTACCATAGGGTAATCCTTTTCAGACCACAACCATGTAGATGCCAGGTACCAAAGTGCAATTTTTGCAATAACTTTTCCATCCCCAAAAAAATTGGCTTGTACGCAGATGGAGCGAAATGCCTTATTCCCCACGTTAACCTTAACCACAAGACACGACCGATTTAAAATTAGTTCCTATTTGTGGAGGCGATGTGGCAAAGCTGGCTAATATACAGTGGAAAACTTTAGACGTTTTGTCTCAAAGCCTCCGAACTGCCAAACGTCAGCCGTTAAATGCTTTGACTAGGCAAACATTCTTTGCGCATTATGCAGATGTGAGGATGGAAACACAGAGGCATCTTCTGCTTATCCTCATAATTCTCATTTGAATTGGTGCTGAAGTTAGGTTGGCTTGCAAGTAGTCATTAGCAATTACTGTATGCATGAATGAAATGCCTAGTTATGCAAGACCACTTATTGCCTGATTAACAATGCCTATCATGCATTAATAACATGGCTAAAATCACAAAAGACCACTTGTTTTCTGATTTACAAACGAAGTAATTACCAGTGCCTATAAGAATTTGCTTCAATAAAGTAAAAAACACGTTCGGGTAAATGAAGAATTACCAACCCAATATCGCGAAAGAGAAACTCAATGCCTTTGATTTCGTTGTCTGTTTCGAGAAATAGGTCCTGCGTTGCTGAAATCCTGTCACCTCCATTGAGATGACTAATTGAAAGCGCTGACGGGGAATGAAGACAACGCTGCCGCCATTGACCCTGAAAGTGGTAAGATAAACTGCAAGTGAATAGACCACTTCACCTCCAGCTAGTGCGAGACGCAGTTCATGTGTTAAATTCACGCATTCCCTCTCTCAAGATGCCATTACATTGCACTTAACTCTACATACGGGAACCACTTCTTAATCTTATTCAAGATCTAGTGTAAATATTAGTCTATTTCTTTTTGTACGAATCCATCTTTTCATCCTAATCTGATTGAGCATTCATTTCATAACGCGGATTCAACAACAACGCGTTAAAACATCTTTGCCCAGGCGGTTGGACTAGACATGCGTGCATGTTCAAATTTCCAAAGAATAGTCTGCTGACTCGCGGAGAAGTAAAAGTGCATGCAGTAAAAGAGTGTCATCAAGACAATGCGCCCTAGTTGCTCCTTCTAGCAAACGCCTTCATGGCTGCGCAACGCACCTACAGGAACCGGTTTCTCGGGTAATAAATGCATGCATAATGCATGAAAAGAGAAGGCAAAAAGGGCTATTTGTTTACTCGTGTATGCCTCATTCTGCAGAAGCGACTCGCAGGTCACCGGAAAATTCAACCGTAAAACTCTAATTTTGCTCGCCTAATCAAGGCGACGCAACTGCCGACACGAAGTAACCGCATAAAGCCTTAGAAAGAGGCGGAGAAGAGCCCTAGTCTATGCCAATTTTATAATCTCTACTTTACGAATCGTCAGTGAGTGTTGCCTCAAACATTTCAATGCCTTACAACATCCACCGTGTTTTTCTGCATGCATCGAAGTTCACCTGCGGATAAGGTTACTGCTTTGCCCTTCCTGCTGCCTTACCTATCCTAGCATTCTCTCACTTTCCTTCATGCCGATGAACAACTGTACTAGGGCATGCTCAAATAACGCAGTGACAAATAAAATTTCGATAAACACCTGCCAAAACTTAAGGCTCGGTCACCATAACTCTCTACTTCATCAAATTTCTATCTGCATAATCAGCGTTGGTGTTATCAAAGAAAGATATGGTGGCTACTATGTATGGCAATGCATCTTGACCTTAAGGTACCATGCACCAAATAACCAAATTTAACAAATTTTTAAAATGGAACCTCACAAATCCAAATTAACTGCATAAAGAGCTATATCTTTCCTTTTGCTCAGTAAAGAAGGTTACCGAGTCTATTGACATGGACTGGTGGCTAGCCTGTCTGGCGAGGGCAATGCGCTTACCCAAGTGCAACTGCGACTAAAAAAGGATTAAATGAGGGCTAGATCCTATCTCTCCTTAAGCATACCTTCTGAACGAGAGGTTTAGAAGCAACGTTAATCCATCTACGACTACGAAGGATGTATTACAACCCCAAAAAATGCTATTTTTCGCAATTTTGTCTAAGGTAATAAATTTACCACTTTTATTTGACATAGCTGCCGATAACCTAAGGCATCCGGTTAAACCGAGAAGTTAGTGCCTTAAGTGCTCATTCTCATCTGCTATTGCATGAGATAGATGGGCACAATTCATACCGGTTCCAAATTACATGGTGAAAATTATGCCCCTTCTAGCCTCATAAGGCGAAGGAGGAGGAGCAGATGAAAATAAGGTGAAGTTGTGTAAGAAAAACCACTGTGATATGAGATTACTGCAGGTCTGATCTAGAGGTAATTAGCGTTGCGTTAATTGAGAATGGCCTGGTGCAGAGAAGGGGTAGTGAAGGGATGAAGAGGAACCCACAAAGAGGAAGCCGCCATCCAACGAGTTAGGTGGATGAGGTGGCAGGGAATTGTCCATTGGTATGGAGGGAAGGTGAGGGCGAGAAGCTCACGCATTGCTAAAGAAAGTGAATCAAGACAAAGAATGTTTTTTTGTGAAGAAGGCGTATGGATTAACACCGGCTGTAAATAATGAGACATGCAATGCCAAGAGCCTAGTGAGAGTTGTTAAAGGGCAAAGAAGACGATCACCGAAGCTGCTATGAAGCGGAGATTAATAGGACAGCCGTAGATTAGGGGACTCCTCAACAGACATTTGGAAGACATCGTCGGGTCAGATTCTTGTGTGCAGCCTGATCCTCAAATCATATTATGTGGAGTTGCGTCAACTTAATTAGGTGGGTATACTTAGTGATTTGGTTGAGTTTAATTGTGTCGTAGAAGACGCCTCTGTGGAACGAGGCTTGCCCGAGGGATCAAATAGCCTCGATTGTTTATCTTTTTGAATTAGCACACCTTAATTAACATGATCTTGATAGCCGCTCTGATTTTTGCTGATTTGGTCAAATTCCAGCCGTTTTTGTGAGGCCCAGTGCTGCGTTCCATACAACAATGGTCCGAAATGGAAAGTGGATGTTTAGCGAGACATTAAGCTATTACAGGCATCCTAGTGCTGCAAGTGATATGTAAACGCTTTCGCCTTTAGAGCTTCCCTGTTTCCTAGCACAGTTCAGAATGAAACCGGCAACAAGTTCATCAGATGGTGGCAATTTGTTTCCAAAGTACGCTGCCTGTTTGGGTGGAGGAAACGGTGCCTGTCAATCAAAGCGATGCATTGCAAACAGCAAGCAACGAAACTGATGGTAGACCTACTTAATGAAGAATGGATAAGTTTGAGTAAAATCAAGAAATAGCCGAGTGACACAAAAATGAATGAGACGCAAAGGAAGACGTGAAACGATGGGAATGAGGTAAGGGCAGAAATCGAGTAAAGAGCATTAGGAATAGCCACTCTAATATGACTGTTCTCGGTGCTGTGGTGCAGAACTCCCCTTTGCATTCGTTGATTTTGTCTCTTAACCACTGGCTGAGGCTGTGGAGTTTACGTTCTTTTACGGTCCACTCAAATATGTAAGTCCCAGCTATCATTTTCCCATGTAATCCGCGTCGCATGCTAATGTGGTAACACAAAAGCGACGCAAAAAAGTGAAGTTGGCACACACCACCAAACACCAAGTTTGAGCTAAGGAGGGGGCGCAACTGCCTGCAAACCAAAAAAACATGCTTAAACGCTGTCGAGCGATCCATTTTCCTAATATCGTACTGCGGTTTTACCCTGATCAACTTTAATCTCCTCGTATCACGTTTTCTCACAACCACGGCGTCCCCGGCACTAACTCTACCCACCTTATCATACCCTCTCAGTTATCTTGACACTTGTATGCAATTCGCGTCTTAACCACACCGAAAATTCTAGATTGTGTGAGTGAGCTTCTTCACCTCAAATCGGAGCAATCTTTGCCAAAACAGACTACACAAAAAGTATCTCTAAACTGGTAGGCTGTAAAACTTCCTTGCCGAAATGGCCACCTTACGCAAACATCACCTTTCATTTTCCAATTCAGAGACGACATATGTCACAACCTTCTGCTTCATGGAACGAGCTGCTGGTTCCCATTCTGAGCAATTTTGTAATAAAATGAATAAAATCTACATCCTCTCTGCATCCTTGGTATTCTGGTTTTGCTACTGAAACATGCTCGTTACGCTTCGGCCACATCTGGCTTGTGAGTTTTCCATTTCCAAACGCGAACTATTGGAAGCAATCATAAAAGAGTCCATGATGGCAAATCTTAATGCTCGACGGCCTTCGCGTTTTTACGAAATTCTGTAGATTATGAGTGGCTATGTAAAGCACGAGAGGATTGATCAGTTTAAGGCAACTTTATGGTCTTATACAAAGTAGTGGAAAATGGCACCAGTAGAAGTCGTAGGATTACCTTCACCATCGCAGATGCTTTAAATTTGCGCATCCGCTTCAAATTTTAAAGGCAAGCTTAAGGAATAATAGGGATTCAACTTTTATTTAATACTTTGTTTGACTGCTGCGACACTTAAGGGAATGATTGCCTTTGCCAGATGGGCTAGCCACCAGGCCGTATCAACGGACCCCATAACTGCGTTTACTAAACACCTATTTTGCGAATTCCCATTTTACTTGTGTACTGCATCGATGATGCGGATATGTGCAGCAATCATACAGATTCGGTCTTATTGTTCCCCAATTGATGGAGTAACTGACCCTAGCAGTTGCGACAGACGAACTTGCTGAGCAGCGAAGCAAAATAAGGCGTGTCTCGGATAGGAGCATGCATTAAGCTCTTGCTAATCTCTTGCTGGACCGAAGATGAGGCAGCCTCACAACCCAACACTCTTCATTGTCTCGTCGTATCCTGGACACCTACATTCGTCAGCTTTAGTCAGTGTGCACTGACATTAATCCCCACTTGGGTCAATAAGGTCGCTAGCTGCCCTCAGGGGAACGAAGTGGGGAAAAAGACAGCAGATCCAACAACTGGACTCGCAGTGTTTCGTGGGTGCTCAAGCTCAATTATTTGAAGGGTTCATCATCCTTCTCAGATCTCATTGGTGTTCCTTTCAGGCAAATGAAGGTAACTTTGGCCAGAAGGACGTTAATCAGCGCGGATTACCGTGAAAGGGCAGCTTAAACTTTTCATCAGGTCCTCATCGAACTGTCTTTTGCAGCCATGTGGTAATTAGCGTCGGCAGACCGCGACGAATTGCAATCAGCACAACATTCTCCATCTGCGTTCGCCTTCTTCTTTCGGCGTTAAGCGATTCGCAGTCACCTACCGGCTCATAACTATAGCTGGACAGTTGATATTTGGAAACGACTTTGTCATTGTCACCCCTCGCTTCGGAACGCGTTCAGCCCTTCGTTAGTTAAAAATGTGCCTTGTTCTCGGGCTTATTTGGATGCTTTGTGGGTGCATCATGATAGGTTCGATTGTGTCGGGTTAATACCAGTTTTATGGCATCAGCGGGGCTGTAGAATTTTACCGCCTGGACTTGTAGCTATGCGCGACGCCTATCACATCTGCCACCCATGTAAGCAAAAATTTAGCGTCAGTTCCAAAATAATTGCATGTCCCTTGAATTTATACAAAACTTTCTTGATATTATTGTTGTTATTGTTAAATTACCACAGGCCAATTCCATACGATTCCATCTATTCTTGAGTGCGGGTTGCTTAACTTTGACTCAACTCTAGACACGTCGGTAGATGAAGCAATTTTTTAATTTTGTGCTACTTGCATCGCACGAGGCTCAATTGGTTGTCACAGAGAATCTGCAAGCCATAAC